>PVKU01002202.1:226544-241392 GCA_004027475.1 Anoura caudifer
CCCCGCCCACATGCATAGCTACCCTCGTCGTTGGCATCCCTCACCAGAGTGGTACATTTGTTACAACCGATGAACCTGTATTACACATCATTATCACCAATGTCCACATTTTACATTGGAATTTGGTGTTATACATTCTATGGGTTTGGAGCAACTTAACAGGTTTTTAAGTAAGGGAATAGAGTTGTTTTGAAAACTGTGTCATAAAATATGGCAACCACTAGTCACATATGGCTATTTACATTAAAATGAGCTAAAATTAAATGTCAATAAAATTAAAAATGAAGGTACTCAGTTGCTATAGCCACATTTTATGTGCTTAAATAGCTTAATGCTACATATGGCTACAAAGCTATTAGACTACATGGGGAAGGCGCATCCCCTAATGCAGGACACTCCATGGAATAGTGCTGGCGTGGAGGCTGGGTTGCAGCGGAGAAAAACTGGTGTTAGGAAAAACAATGACTAATTTATTCATGTTGTATAACATTGACTCAAGAGGGAGGCAAAAATTTATCTTCCATAATGCTTTTTTACACAACTCCTTCAGCATTTCTTTTTCTTTTTAACAATCACAGTTTGTAAGGAAGAAAAACAAAGAGAATATAATTTACTAAAATGAATTGTAGTTTAGACTGAAGAAGGTATTTTGTTGTAATCACAGAATTTCAGTAATTTCAGTTAGAAATGACCCTCAAGGTCCTCCTGTCTCGAACATTCCATTTGAATTCACTTTGATTGGCCATTCAGCTTCCGTTTGAACACCCCCGGGGACCTGTGAGCACATCGCCCCTGAGACGCAGCATTTCACCTCGGGAGACTGTCCAGGTGGGCTCTGTTTCCAGCGGACTGACACAGACAGACAGCATCAGGAGGGCTGCGGCAGGTGGTTGTGAGTGCTGATGACCAGTCCGGGAAGGAGCCAAGCCAGAGGGGCTGAAGGATGCCTTCGGTTTGGTCCAAGCTCCACTCTGAGAATGCAGGCAGTCTCTTTGCCTGTTTTCAACCTCACCTTTAAACAACAAAAGAAATGACCATCTATAAAGAATCACAAGATAAAATTATATGGGTTAATGTGCTCTGAAAAATTCAAAGTGCTGTACATGTAAAACATTTTATTACAAACCCCTGGGGAATTGTGGTGAAGTAATAAAGTCCAGAAAAGCTGATACTGTGGTGTGCGAAACTCTTAGGGAGATAAAGTTATTTCACCAGGTCCAGCTTACAGAAGAAACTTGTTAAAGAATAAAACATATAAAGTTATATAAGGTAATCAGAAGATGGGGAAATAAAGATGAATATATTCCTGGTCCAGGAGCTCAGAAAAAGGCATCCTCTTAAACATGCTTTTTATTATTGGCTCAGGTAAGAACTTGAAAACTCGGGTCTATAAAGCAGCATGAAAGCCTTAAGACAGGTAGACTTGGAGAACTAAAACACTGCTATAAAAGAAAATCCTAATCCCTATGTTGATTTTTTAAAATTAGTTTTCTCTTTATCAGTTTCAACAGGATTTTTGTGCACCTGGAAATAACACCTAAGTGCAAGACACACCCAATGTTAGGTGCATTGTCGGTTGCACAGAGTTCTTCTGAGAACTGTATACTTGCTCCTCTCCCAGGGATCTTCCAGCCGCTGGGTGAGCACGTCCCCTCTCCCCTGAGTAAGTCTGACCCTCTCTGATTTACCTACGACAGGCCTTCACCTTTGCCTCACCCCCATCATTTTCCCCAAGAACAGGGATCTTGGAATGAAGCATTGTTTAGACATCACTCTTCTCCTTTCAGTTTCTAAGACTGAAGAATGTCCTGGTGATTTTTTTAAAACTTGAGATATAATTGACGTATAACACCCCATTAATTTTAGGTGTACTAATTTATTTAGAATGACTTTACAGAAGTAGAACAGGAATAAAAAAATGACCAGATGTTCTCCAAGAAAAGCATGTCAGTTTAATATCTGGTCAGTTTCCATAAAGGGACAAAACCAAAAAGACCATTTTTCAAAGGTAAAGACAACGACTACACTGACACAATTTGGATTTTAATCAAATAAAAATTGGCTGAGGTCCTTCGCTATGTCCTGACAGAGGAAAATTTAGACACAAAGTCTGCAAGTACTGAACTTTGCTCTCTTTCTGTTGAGACGGAGGGAATAGAGGAAAGAAAGCTGTGCTGGTTTTCAAATGGAGACTAACAAAAAAATCGTATGTGAAATAAATGTATATTGTTAGAATTTATGCAGTTTTCTTTAGTAACTGAATCTGTCCTCATTTATGAAACAACGGTACCATGTATAGCCTCACTTGGGTGCATGGGAGATCAAAAAGTTGTAGAATAAAAGTCGATGTCCATTAAATGCTTAAAATCTTTCTCTTATAAAAATGGGACTGGTCTTTCAAAATGCCTTAGAAAAGACAACTAACTGCCCCTACTCCTCACCTGACAGGTGACTGTCTACTCTTGGGCAGCCACTTCTGCTGGCCCCAGATTCTCATCGATTTAATTCAGGGACTTGATCAGGTGAGGTGTGAAGTACCATTACAGCTCTACTTCTATTTAATAGCAATAATTGGCACTTGTTTACATGTTTTATCACATTTAATTTTCACAAAATTCTGTCCGATGTTATTATCATTACCCCATTCTGCAGACCTGACTTTGTGAGAGTTAATAACATAATAACAAGTGTCACAGATCTTGCAGGAGACAAAGCCAGAATTTGATCTCACACCCATGACAATGGACTGTGTGTGTTGCACATGGTCCAAGTGACCTCTGTGGCAAAACCTGTAATGAACGTAAGTTTCTCAACCAGGGGTGTGTACGTTACATTGCAAGTCCAGAAATGTAAGTTCCTCCACCAGTTCGATACTAGGGGACAAGGGTTAGAGGTAGCAGACTCAAACATCTATGGTGCAAATGGTTGGCTGTGATGACGATGTGATGATCTCAGCCACGTTTGTGTAAAAACCATCTGGTCATTTTTTAACTTTGTACAACACTCCACGGGGATATACAGCCCAGGAAATATAGTCAATAACACTGTAATAACTATGTATGGTGCCAGGTGGGGCTAGAATTATCAGGGGAATCCCTCATCAATTATATCATGGACTAACTACTATGCTGCATACCTGAAACAAATACATTAAAAAAAACTTTGTGTGACATTCTATTCACTTTTATTTTAAAAAGTTTTACTTTGAGATAAGTGTAGATTCATATGCATTTGTAAGAAATAACACAGAGAAATCCCATATACCAGTGATGTTCAACCACCGTACCTTGGCAGGCACACTGGTGCGCCACAAGAATCTTTAAAACATGAGATATATGACTGTTTAGTCAGGGACACTGACCCCTTTCCCCTTAGATTGTCAAATACAAAAATGACAACAGCCAGCATGACAATAGCCATCTGATGAGAATGAATCAAAATTATACCTATTGTTTTTTGTCAGACCAGCAAAAAAAAAAAAAAAAAATACAGTTTTTGGCATGCTACAGAATTGTAGTAATTAGTTTATGTATGCATGAAACAAATAAGTTTGAAAATCGTTGCTATAAACCCCTCACCCAGTTCTCCCCCACAGTAACCCCAGCATTGCTGCAGGACAGTGTCCCAAACAGGAAAGGGACACCGGTGCAGGCCATCCCTTTGATCCGGATTTCACCAGTTTTACAGGTGCTGATCTGTGGTGTGTGTGTATTCAGCCCTATGCAATTTCATCACATGGGCATATTCGTGTGACTGCAACATACAGAATAGTTCCATCAGAGATCCTTCGTGCCGCCTTCTTGTAGTCACAGCCACACACGACTTTGTTATCCACTCTTCTGTTCTGTCAAGAATGCTGTATAAATGGATTTTTATAGTATGATTTTCTTGAAATCCATTTAAGTTTAATGCATTGATTCCTTTTCAATGCTGAGTAGTATTCCACATTATGCTGCACCACAATTTGACCTATGAAATGACATATGACCTGTTCCAAGCTATTGTCCATTAAGAATAAGGCTGCTCTGAATATTCATGGATAAGTTTTTGTGAGAATATAATTTTTATTTCTCTGTGATGAATGTCCAAGCGTGCGAGTGCTGGGTGGCATGCTAAGTGCATGTTTAGTTTTGAAAGAAACTGCCCACCTCTCTTCCAAAGTGACTCTACCATTTTATGTCCCCACTGCCATGTCCCAGGAATCCAGATTCTCTGCATTCTCACGGCATTAAGTGCCCTGCCTGAGGTAGAATCTCTACAAAGGAGCTGGGTGGAGAAAGGGAGCCCTGACCTCCAGCCTGAATTTAGCCTCTGCCACAAAGCTCTGGGGGAAAGATGAGTAATGCTGGTGGCCCGCCCCTCTCGGGGATACCACAGCCCCCGGCCGTCAACTAGAGAGAGAGGAATGACTGTGTTCTTTGCTGCATTCCCCTACAGTGGAAATTCTGTCTTGTTGAGCTGGGAGGAAGTTCCGAGAAGATGGGATGTAGGTCAAATGCCACAGACTCTTGCTGTTCTTACTGAATTTAATAGACTTTTTTTTTTTTTTTTGAATCAATGTTACTTCCAGAGACCTTTTTTTTTTTTTTTTGTAATTTTACTAGTTATTGTTTTCTGGGGAGTAAGTCTGCAGACATGGAACCTAGTACTGTTGAATTTTGAGGTTCTTTGTACATTCTATATATAAGTTCTTTGTCATATATGTGGTTTGCAAATACTTTGTCTGAGACTGCTTTTGGTCCTGGAGATTTTTTCTTGTTTTTGCCTAAAAAATTTTATAGTTTTACATTTAAGTACAGCATATGATTTTTTAAAATTAATTTTTGCATAAGGTATAAGGTTTAGGGTGAAACTCTTTTTTTTCCCCCAATAGCTGTCTAATTTCTCAAGCGCTTTTGGCGAAAATCAGTCAGACATACTTGGTGGGCTTATTTCTGGGTTCTCTGTTCTGTTCCCTTTTTCTATGTGTCAGTCCCTCCATTAGTGCCACATTACCTTTATTACTGTAACTATGTAGCAAGCCTTAACATTGGATGGCATGATTCTTTCCACTTTTGTAACATTGTCTTAGCTGTATTGTGTCAGTATAAATTTTAGAATAAGCTCATTCATATCTCTAGAAAACCTTGTTGGCAATTTGCTAGGAATTACATTAAAACTATAAATTAATTTGGAGAGAATGAACATCTTTACTATGTTAATCCACTTTTGAATGAATGGAACATTTAATTCATTTTTGCTGTTTTTAAAAATGTAACTGAAGAAGTGACAAAGCTATTTCACTAATTCATAACAAAAACACATCGGCATCAATTTACCACTAGGTGAGAGTGCCTTTTTCTCTTGAATCCTTTGGCTTGATGTAACTTTTTACATTAACGTTTATAAGCATAAATTTTGTTTCTGTATAGACACAGGAATGGATAGTCCAGGAAGCTATGACTCAGTCTCCAGTACAAATAAATGTTTGAGTTTTTGGGTCAGAGTAGATGACTAGGTCAGATGACTCATGGTTTGTAAGTAACCTTCCAGAGAAGTCTCAGAATACGTTAAATCTTCCAACGCTCCTCCAGTTGGGAAAATCTGTTGCTAGAAAAGGATGTTCTTTTATTTATTTTTTAACTTATTTTTAAACAATTTTTTTAAAATTGTCATTATCCTTGCCCAAGAACATGCTTATTGATTTTAGAGTGAGGGGGAGGAAAGGAGAAGGAGTGAAAGAGAAACATTGATATATGAGAGAGAAGTATTGATCAGTTGCCAGGGACCACACTCAAAACTGAGGCATGTGCCCTGACCAGGAATCAAACCCACTACCTTTTGGTTTGCAGGAGGACCTCCTACCAACTGAGCCACACTGGCCAGGGCAACCCCCTCCTTTAAATAAGGTTAAATTTGACAAGTGCTTACCTCATTGCAACTTTTCCATTTTGTTTTTCTGGTTTTTATTACAGACAATTCCATCAGGTGAGTGACCCCACAGAGAGAGAAGGGAAAATTCTGGCCAGCTACAATTATTCTCCTCAGCCAAAAGCTGGTATTCATGACAGTATTTTTTTGTTTTTGCAGCTACATTTGGGGATCACAGGATCGGTGAGTAATTATGTATGCAGTTGTTACAGTTACCAATTTTTCTGCTTTAGGAATAAAAACAAATCTCCAAATTTATCCTTATTTTTCACAGCTGCAGTATTTTTTATTACAGTATTGTTTTGTATTAAAAACTTTTTCATCAGCCAATAGAAATTGACTAGAAAGAAATCTTTCTAGAACAGTTTATTGGCAGTTATTTCTGCTAGAGTTTGGGAGAGAAGAAAGTGTGCAGATGATTAAAACTCAGGCAGTAGGGTCCTTACTTTAAACTAGCGTGAAGAAATCTGCTGACTATATATTTGTATTGCTTCTAGTTTTAGCTTCTTTGTTGAAGGTGAATGAATGTGAAAAGCTTTATTCCTGTGTGCTCAAATCACTTTCGATACAATATCCTTTACTATTTGTTTTTCCTCTGTAAATTCATCCAGCACCCTCTGCAGCTTATTTATTAGGCAGTGTGTTTTTTGTGGCACATGATACTCAACTCAGTGCATTGGCCTGAATACAGGAAGAGTCAGCACATAGACGTAACTGGATCTAAAGAACCTAACCTCTTAGTTTCTTTCCATCCATGGTCTCTGCTTTCAAATCTGTTGGCTCATTTTCAGGCAGGCTTTCCTTCTGTGGATGACTGTGGATCAAGGCTTATCTTATGTTCTTGAATTTTGTTCTTCTGTTTACTCTTTTAACTAGGACTTCAAAGTCCTGTGATAGATCCAATTGGGTCACGTGTCCATTCATGAACCAGTTACTGTGGACAGGGCTAGTCTGCGCTCCAGTTAACCAGACTTAAGTCGGAGGCTGACTTCTGTAGCCAAGAGGGTTTCTATTCCATCCAAGGACTTGGGGTCAGGAGGAGGAAAAAGTAAATGATTCAGAGGTTGTTACGGAACAGAACAAGTTTGTCCATGCAGATCTGTCAGAGCCAAACACTGAACACAAAGAATTGTGGTGGAGAAAGATTGGCTATTTTATTATGAATAGTACCACCCCGGAGAATGGAAAGATAATGGTCAAAAGCTCAAACTCCTGGGAGGTTTACAGACAAGAGGTTTTGTACAGGAAAAAGCACAAGTCATCGTGACTAAGGGGTTGGGTCATGGGTCTTTCTAACCGGTCAGAGTAAGTTAAGGGCAGTAAATCATTATTTCAGGTCTTGAGGTCAGCTTTAGCGCCCCTCAGTCTGGCTTGATGGGGACATGGCCAGGGGCTGTTCCACTTTCAGGCTCAGGACCTGAAATACAGCTTAGAGCACAGTATTATCTTTAGCTTAACAGGAACTCCTAAATTGTGATCCTTCGTCAAGGCATGGCATTGTTTCCGGCTGCCTCCGGGGGTTAATGACTAGTAGGGGAACCGGCTAAGACAGCTCCGGCTCACAGGGCAGCCTGTGAAGAGACTGAATCGAGTGCTGTGGCTGCATATCTAGTCAAAATCATACATTAAATCCAGACCCTTAGTTTCAGTTGGTCCTTCGCTTTGTGGGCTGAAAGCCATCTTAACAATGCATGTTCCTAGGTTATCTTGATGTGCAGGAGTGGAAGCGGTACATCTTGTGACTCTTCTCATGAGTGCTATTATTTGCACTGTCATGGTTTATTCTCCCTAGGGACCCGCCCCTGCAGTCTAACAGGCCCTTGGCTAAGCAAATTCCATAATGGTGAGCAGGGTGCTCTGTGATTTCCTTCTTGTGGCTGTTAGTCCAGACGAGCGCACAAAGCTATTACAGTTTTTTTTAAATTAAAGATATTTCCAAGGGGTCTTAACTCCTTGACTTCTAGGTGTGTGTGCCTGGGGAGAAAGGGAGGGAGGGTACCTGGGCTGACAAAAGTCAACAGTTTTTCACTACGCCAGGTTCTAAAGAGTGGGTCATTAAAGAAACAACTGGATAGTGTAGCACAAATTTGTGCTCCTGAATGATCAGCGTTGGGAAAATGATAAATAATGCTTTCTAAACAAAACCCATTTTTACTTAATAAAATTATGAAGACTCATGAGCAATGTGGGGAAAAAAAATAGTTTCTCTTTATTTATCTTAGGCTCTTTTGCTGGGGCCCATACATTAGAGCAGCAAAAGACAAGCTAACAAGAGAGATACACACAGAAGTTTATTAACACGTGTATCACACAGACACAAAGGAGCAGCCCGTGAATAGCCCAAAGAGGTTGTTAGAACTTGAGCTTCTGTACCATCTTCACCTAAACAAAGGAGCAGGGCTTTTGGGCCTCTGGGTGAGGGAGGGGAGTTTTGGGGAAAGTGACCAGGAAAAGCATGGTCAACAGGGGTTGTTTCGTATGTTTCTTGTGAAGATTCGTCATTTTCTTCTCCATTGGTAAGTCCTTAAGAATCTTTCTCTTCCTGGTATGGAAAGAGGATATCTTTACAAATGAAATTTCCTTTACAAAAGCAAATTTCTTTTACAAAAGGAAAACCTGTGTCTTGTTTTTAGAGCCTTTTCTGTTTCCACTGGTTCTCAACGGCTTTTAGCTCAACACAGTACGACTGTCAGAGAGGCTTTTTTGGGGGCATCATGTTCTGGTACCCTTTGGCCACTTCTCTCAGGACCTTGATTTGCTGAAACATAAATTTAGGGGGTAATTAAATAATTTCTTAGGTGTCTCAGCTCTAATTCCTGTTATTTGATAATTAGCAACCATGACTACTATTGTGTCTCTCTAAACCCTGAAGGCCATGTAAATGAATTCTGTAAAGGAAAAGACATCGCCTCTGGGAATGCCAGTAGCCTTGGGGATTTTCCATTCCAGCCAAGGGCCTGAGATGACTGCCTGTGCAGTTGTGGGTGGCTTTAGGTCCTCTGGCTGCATTTTGGGTCCAGAGGGACAGGATGAAAGGTTTGTTGGTGTAAGAAACTTCTAAAGTTGTAGAAAATTTTTATGAGTTTATTGAAGTCAAACTGATGATGAATAACAGTTTTGCAGTTATTTCATGCATTTGAGATTAAGGAGAGAACCAAGGAAGTTTACCTATAGGTGGGAGAAAGCAAGGCAGGGATTGGATTGCAGGGCAGTTAATAAGATTAATGTGCTCTCTTGAGGGTAGTTAACCTAGATGCCCAGAAACGATGGACAGTACTTACTTAAGACAAAGATATATATTTTACTAAAAAAGTTATATGCCTGGGGCATGATTACCCACCATGCTCTGCCCAGTTAAGAATTTATGATCCGATTACCCTGTGAGGTTACTTCCATACAACCCCTTTTCTCGTCCACAGGTTCTATACTTTGATATAAAATTTTTTTTGGTTGTTACTTTTCTAGAATGTACTTTGTTCAGAGAGGAATATTGTAGTTATTGTATGGCTGACTATTCCTATTCAGCTAACTTATCTTTCCTTTGTAGTGGCTGGTACATATACTAAGATGATAGAGACCAATTTTAAATGGAGGCAGGCTGTGATTTGTGAGCAATTTTTTTAGAGAGCTGTCTTTTTCATTCGTTTAACAAATATGGATGGAATGCATACTATGTGCAATGCACTGTTTTAGAAATACATTGGTAAACAAAACTAATTCCCTACCCTAATGGAGCTTACAGTACTGTGGAAGAGGAAAAATTCCCCCATCCCTCTCTTGGTTCTTATGACTTGCTGAACAATTACAATGGTATAAGCAGATTAACTGCAGAAAATCATGATTTAATCTGGGGAATTCACACAAACATAAAGAATCCCAAAGACAGCAAGGCAAAATGAGGTATCTATGTCATTCTGGACTAAGAAGAAGAAGGCAGGGGTCTGGTCACTTCAAAGGGAGGTAAGGCAACTTGTAGGGAGACAAAAGAGTTAAAGTTTAGGAAACAAATGTTTGCTGGGCACTCCAGACACAGTGAGACACAAGAGGACTTTGATCCAAGGGGCCTTGCTGGGTTCCTTCCTGTCTATTACACCCCCTCAGCTTACACTGTGGTTATCCATGGTGATAGCACCTTCCTGGAATAGGCCTCCTACCTTAAATTCTTTTAGGCAGTTAGGGATAAGGTCAAAGGTTCACCCTGAGCCTTCCGGGTCTTAAAAATAACCCACTTAAAGTAGTCAATATCCCAAAGAGGCATATTTTGTGGGGACAAATCCTATTCCACTTCAATACTAAGGAAGATAAACAAATATGTAATATAAGGCAGGCAATAATAAGTGCTGTGATAAAAATTGAAGGTACGCAATTGATTGAGAATGACCGGAGGGCTATCTTATGGTGATCAGATAAGACCTGGCTAAGAAGGTGACCTCAGAGCAGAGACAGAAACTAAATGAGGAAGAAATTGTATTTCACCTGGGGGAAAGACATTCCAGGTAGGGAGATATCATCCAGTGTAGAGGCCTTCAAGTGTGGACATGCTGGACATATTTAAAGAATTGCGAGGAGGCTAAAGTGGCTGGAGCAGAGCGAGTGGGGGAGAGCAGCAGGAAATGAAGTCATAGAAGCAGGCTGAGGCCAGATTAGGCTGCTCATGAGAAAGACTTAGTAGAAGTTTTTTCAAAGAATGATGAAAAACGTTGGAGAGCTTGGAAATGGGAAGAAGCAAGATCTAGTTTGCACTGTCAGGGGTCTTCTGGGCTGCCGCTTGGAGAGGCTGCCTAAGCGGGGTGGCGGGGGGCGGAGAGGAAGCCTCTACTGAAGCCGGGGCTGTGAAGCTGTCTCTCCTCCATGGGGCAGCTCCCAGGAGAGCAGCCAGCACTTCCTGCTCCTGCAAATACGCGGATCCCATTCTGAGTCATCGGGACCGGAGTAGGCAGATTGCCTGCTCTTACTGTGGGCCTGAGATCATTCTGTTTCTATCCCCTACCTGGAGCGGTGGATGTGCTTTACTATTGTTGAAAGATAAACTGAAGCATACAACCCTTTTTAAAAAAAAGATTTTATTTATTTATTTTTAGACAGAGGGGAAGGGAGGGAGAAAGAGAGGGAGAGAAATGTCAGTGTGTGCTTGCCTCTGTCGTTCCCCCAACTAGGGACACGGCCCTCAACCCAGGCATGTGCCCTGACCAGGAATGGAACTGGCCTACTACTGGCACCCCTTCAGTTTGCAGGACAAGTGCAACCACTGAGCCACACCAATTAGGGTACATATTAACTTTTTAAGAGTTTATTTGAGAAAACAATGATTCCAATTAGGCAGCACCAAACTGGAATTGGTTAGGAGCACTGCCCCACCAGGAAATGAGGAAAACATTGATAGAGAAGAGGTGAAAACAACGCAAGGAAATTATTTGATTGGCTGTAGTTTAAGCAGTTGCCTTATTTGGGAAAGCCTAGTTGGCTGTTTGTGATTGGTTGTACTTAGGTTTTGTTTTTTTGAACTTGAGGCATTTCAGGCATAGAGTCTTATCACCTCCTTGTTTAACTCATTCAGCACTGTTAAAACAGCACCATGCATGGTGGAAGGGTACTGTGGTAAATTTCATTATATTGTGAGTTGTATAAGTGAACTGAGACTTAGCCACCACTTATAAGATTGTTTCTCTGGGGACATTATTTCCAAGTTCTAATCAACTGATTTTAGGATGCTTTTTACACTACGAATTAATTTGTAAGTTAGAGACCAATTCTTTACCTCTAACCCAGAATTGGGGTCATTTTCCTAAGGAAAGCTACTAATACATTAGGGATTAATAACACCTAGTGAACAACATGGGCATAAAAAAGAAGTCAATCAAAGGTGTTTTTTTTTAATGATAGAAAGCTATAAGAATGACTTGAGACTCAGGGAAAATAAAATTTATGTCTGAAAAATTCCACTTTCCTGAACCAAATAAAACATTTCAAGAAAAGTAAATAAGATGCAAAAATTCTTTTATTACCCTTATTAGTAAGTATAAAGATTTTAGTTAATCCCTGTTGTGCTGTATCTGCTACCCTGCATTAATATGGGTAAGTTAATATTCACTGATATTACACTTGTTTGGAATTGAACATCATTCTGTGGGGAGAGTTACAGGGTTAGACATAAATCCTCCAATGTTCAATGGATTTTAGCAATTCTATTTATTTTCTCAGATGCTAAGATGTTAAGTTAGTAGTAGTTATGCTGTAGTACTATACACGTAATAAGATAATGGGTAGTAGTTATATGCTTTGTTCTGAGCAAAAAAAAATCAGTGGTAATCATTTCTTTCACTGCTGTTAAATTACAAGTAAAAGTCTCCTTTATCATCATTGCTGTCTGGACCAGTTCTTTCTTTCTTTCTTTCTTTCTTTCTTTCTTTCTTTCTTTCTTTCTTTCTTTCTTTCTTTCTTTCTTTCTTTCTTTCTTTCTCTCTTTCTCTCTTTCTCTCTTTCTTTCTTTCTTTCGATTTTATTTATTTATTTTTAGACAGAGGGAAGAGGAGGGAGAAAGAGGAAGAGAAACATCAATATATGCTTGCCTCTTGCACGCCCCCTACTGGGGACCTGGCCCTCAACCCAGCCATGTGCGCTGACTGGGAATCGAAGTGGCGACCCTTTAGTTTGCAGGCCGGCACTCAATCCACTGAGTCATACCAGCTGGGGCTGGACCAAATCTTTCAAAATGGTTCATGAGACTAAGATATGTAACTGAATAAAAACTTCACTGAATTCTTTGCATTGCGTAAGGCTTACCACTCTGATGTGGAAAAAAAATATCCCACAATATGCTTTTAATTCAATCTTGTAGGTTACTTAGCCCTACGGTTCTTATTTGGATAATGCCAAACAGTCTATCGGTACCTACCCAGCTCTCAAAAATGTAGCTGACCGCTAAATTCCCCGGAGCTATCCTGTTTGCTTTTTCTCTCCAGTGAGAGAGACTTCAACATCTAGATCCATCTTTTTTAGTACATAAAAATTTGAGTTACACTGGAATTGAATGAAATGTTTATTCACTTGATTATTTGAAAGGAGGAATGACAGGTGAAGGGAAAATAAACAAAGAGAATTCAAACTTCTCAGCCCGGAGGTCAAATGTCTGTGTCTACGAGTTCGTAAAGCACCCTTTTTCTCCTCAGCTCCTCTTTTCTATCAGGAAATAGTAGTTCTCGACTATAGAAATCCATTAACTAAAAAAAAATCCCATGAGGGTGGACCGAAGTAGTCTAAAGTTAGGGAAAAAATACTGATATTAAATCTAAAAGCCACTGACATTGAGAGAGGACAGAAATATTATTTCCACATACAAGTGACTCCTTTTCTTAATTTCCCAGAAGAACATTTACAAGGGAAGAAGAATTGTTTAACGTGTTCAGGAAATCTATCATTCTTGATTATTTAGTTTTTTTTTTTTTGTTGTTGTTGTTTGTTTTTTTTTGTAAGATTTAGGCTGGAGCAGTAATCAGCAGAACAATCAGATATGGGAGTCATCTTGTGCACTAACACCAACCCCATTAAAATCATCAGCTCTGTGTGTTTGCACTCTGTAATGAGGACAGAGATAACAGCCTCCTTCCCAGGGTAAACACAATCTTCTCCAAGATCACCTCTCCTTGACTTTTCCAGTTTTACTGTTCTGGAAGTACTTACAGTGTGTATTTGTTTCTTCTTTTGATGATTTTTACTTGTATTTGCCCAAACTTTTGGTACCCCCCTGGAGAAATAGAGCCAAATATTCCAAACTCTTACCACTTATTTCATCATGAGAAAGGTATTCTTGTTTTAAATTGAGATTTGGTTTTGCAACTTCTTCCTGAGATGCTTGCATGGAGATTATATTAACCACCTGGGCTGAGTGTTTGTGTGGTCCTTGTGCTTCTTCTGTTGTGGTTTTGAAAGAGCTGAAGCAAGAAATTTTTTTGGTGCCCCGAATCCATCCAGCCTCTTTTCCTAGAGCTATTAAATATGTTGTGTGTGTGTTTAATGGAACTCATTCTGTATCTGGGTGATATACAATATTAATACACCTTGGTATCTATCCTGGGTACATGCGAAGGCAGGAAGAAATCAAGGCTAAGACTTCATTAAAAGTAATACTACGTCTTCAGGATAGAAAGTTTTAGGCTACATAAATCTAATTATTTCAGATAAAATCTTGAGTATAGAATATGTAGTTTCTTTTACTCTAAAGAGGCCCTAAGGCATAGTGTTTAGGGATATGTATTTTCAGGAGAAATCATCTCATCCTAGAATCCTTAATCTGTTATTTCCCAACAGTGTGAAATTAAATAGATACTTAAAGTCTCTAAGCCTTAGCTAAATTATGAGAACTATCATATAGTATTCTTATAAGAATTACAGTCGATGTACATAAAACCCCATTATCTCTGGCACATATTAGGCATTCAAAAAATTACATATTTTTAGCCATGGGACAATTTGTTATATCCCAATAATGTCCAACTGGCAGTAAATTCTGCTCACAATATAGCAATAAGGAGTAAAATAATATCGTATGTGGACTTTGTTCCCTTGTGAACATAAGTTAATGGCTTTGTTCTTGTTTTCTGTTGTTAGTGTGAATACTAGCAACATTTAGAGGATTTGTTATCGTCTTGGTCCTAATTATTAGCTACTTTATTCAGGAGAAACTTAAATGTGGAACTATACTACATACAAATTGTTACCGAGCAAACAGAAAAGGTTCTGGAGACTGGCAAAACACTTCCAAAGTCTCACTTTCTCGAACCTGAGGGGTCAGTCTTCCACAGGCAATTAAGATCCCGGACGAGCCCCCAAAACTGTTACTGAGCAACAGAAAGGGTCCGTTATTGTCCGCCGCCTTATGGAAAGATGTCTCTCAAAGCCAGAGATTTGTGAAAAGGAACGGAAATGTTTATTAATGTTA
>PVKU01002203.1:0-75759 GCA_004027475.1 Anoura caudifer
AAGATATTTTACTGGCATATAAGTGAAGAGGCTTGTATTACTCTACATCCTTTTACCCAGGTAGCTTGGTACTATGCAGCTTTGTATATTTGCGAGCATTCAAAACTCAGATGTGCTTTAGGTCTGAATAGATAGTAAGTAGACATTGGCAGCACTAATACATAACTACGATGTGCATAGAGTTAGGGAATGAGGAGGTCCTTGCCTAGGTACTACCTATTGTAAGTTGTACCCCTTCGGCAACATCAGAGATGGTGGCAATTTGGAAAGATTACAGGGAATGAGAAGAATTGGGCTAGGTTGTCATTGAATATACCAGGAATCAGTACTTTCTGATAACATTGGGGGTGTGTGAGACAGAGGGTGGGGAGGGAGTGGGAGTGTCCAACCTTTTAAGCATAAAAATATAAATATATACTTTACAGATACATGCCTATAGCCATTTGCATTTTAGTTGGCTGTATTTAATCACATTTTATCTTGCTCTGCTCATTTCTAAAGATAACCCAAGCTTTGCTCATGTGATTTCTAGAAACATACTAAAGACCCATATTCTTTGAAAAATTATAGGCCATTTAAAAATAATTTTATGATTAGCTGAACTTTTGGATGCATATTTCATTTCCCAGAGCTATCTAAATGCAGTACTTCCAAATTCATTATGAGATTTTAAGTTTTTAAATGTTAAGCTCTTTCATACGTTGAGTCTCATTTTCTAATCAGCCTTACTATAGATATCAATCTAATACTCTCTGCTAGTCTGTATTTGGTTTGGTTTTTCATTTAGCAGGTAGGGAGCTGTTCTCTTGGATTTTTAAATCTTAAAAACGAATGGTGGGAGATCTGAACTACCAAACAGTCTTAGAAAATTTCTGCATCATGACCAACACATTTTCTTTGAACACTTTTCTTTAAGTTTGATTTTTTTTTCTTATATAATAGATTAATAATTCTAGGGGCAAACTAAGAATGTGTGAAACTTAGGTAAATGAAAATAATGTTATCTGGATATTCATGAAAAAACTGAATCATGCATATCAATTGTAAAAAACTTGTTTCACATACAAATTCAATCTTTAGCCATCAAACTTTAAATAATCAAATGTTTTAGTAAATTACTATTGTGTTTTTGATAGGCAGTAATAAAAACAAACTGTTTTTGTTTCTTTAGTGTTTGATCTAATGCTTTTACCAGTCAGTTTTACTTGTCTCCTAGTGGGACTCAGTAAAACCATGGATACACTGTTACAGCTATGGGACTGTGAAACCCGTCAGCACCCTCATGCCCAGCTCTAGTGCTGTGCCTAGAAAGATGTTGGAAACAGTTGGCTTCGCCAATGAAAGTATCCTAACTAGCTATTGAGATTTACTTCCTTTTTCCCCCAAATAATTTCTTTTACAAATCCTTGAATTTTCATGTATAAATAGATGAGAAATTATATGCTCCTTTCTTAAATTATGTATATATGCTGTAAGTTCAGTACAACTTGTACACTTAGCTACCAAAAATGTGCATTTTTACATGAAATTTACATTTTTGTATTTACAGTTATTTGTACGTTATTGCAAAACTATTGTGCAAGTAGATTACACTGTCAATACTACATACCAATCTTTGAGGAAAATATTTGCTAAAAAATAAATATTTCTGCACAGAGTATTTCAAAAGCATCATGATTTCATGCTACAGTATGTGCATAAAGACTAGGAAATAGTATGTGTTTTGGTAGATTGTTTCATCATGTCTAAAGCATTCCAAGGTACTTACTACTTACCAATGCAAGTGAACTTCTTTGTATCAGATAACTGATATTTTCAAGTGATCACAGATTATTTTTTGAAATCTATTCTTTACCTGGCAAACATTCTATTGTACATTTTTCTATCAAAATTATAGAATGCATATTTCAGCTAAATAGAGGTAATGTGCCTTTAATTAAAATCAGTATGTACCTAGGAGATAGAAACTAGGGATTCCTTAGTATTTTTATCTTATTTAATATTTGGAAAAAAGGTGTCTTGGGATGTCAAAGCTTTTGTAATTTTAGAGGCATTTTGATGAAGCTGGAGAAGTTAATTATAAGATTACCGACCCTCAAATTTTACTTGTAAATAAGGGTGATGGAATGGAGTGGAGTTTTCTTGTACAGAGAAACAATGTAATGTCAGCATGAAAAAGATACATAGTTGAAATGCTAGTTGTGATTATTTTGAATTTAAAAACAAAAAACAAGAAGTAAAAAGACTGTAGGTTAAATGTATAGCACTTTAAAAATCCCAGGTATCCCAAATTATTTTGTGTCTCGCAAAATATAAGTTAACTAATGGAAGTCACAGATGTCATGAGTACAGCACAGACATTTATGTTTTGACATTAGCTTTTCAAGAATTAACCATGTTAAGATTGTTACTTTCTTTAGAAGTGTGGTTATGATTGGTAGAACAGTGAAATTGGTCAATTGATTGTATTCTTAATATCTGTGCTCCTATCATTGCACTCTGTAGATGTTTTATTGTTCACAGTAATAACTTACTATTTTAAATAACTTCTTGTTAACCTCTCTCAACTGCCACTTAATTTTTGATATAAATAAGCCTCGTGATAATTTCATGCTATCATTTTTCTCATAAATCCTGTCAATTTTCTATATTGCATATCTTTAAAACAGTGTATTTGTACCACAAAAGCATAATTATTTTAAGCTTGGGCACTGATCAATTATAATGTCTAATATTTATAAGGAGAAAACGCTTTTAGTGTTTAAAATATTAACATCACTTCATTCTAAGTTAAGTAGCGCTGTAAGAAAACAACCTTGAGTGAGAGCACGTGAGAAGTGGGGTGGGGGTGGGGTGGGTGCAGAGCTGTTGCAAACCTAGAAAACAATTGCAACACCCATAAATGGAGAATTTTGTCAATGTAGAACAAAGGCAATATTTGGCAAATATTGAGATGTTGCAGCAGAGGAAACATCACTAATTCTGGTGTTCTCCTGCTCTGAGTGAGCAAATGGAACTTTGAGAGTTGTGTGAGAATCCTTACATATATTGTTTTAATTGAATTTATTCAGGTAACCTTGGCCAATGCCTTTCCTAGATTTTTGTCATGGGTGTAAATGTGGTCAGTGTTGAGTAGAGGAAAGAGCAGCGTAAGGTTTTCAGAAGACCTAAATTGTCCTGCACTTTCTTCCACCATAAAGCCACCATCTCTATGATCCTGCACAAGTCACATGATGATCTTACAGTTGTATAGTGCCTGACGGCTTACAAAGCACTTGCCCATGGTATATTTTAGAGGGTTCTAACCACATCTCTCGAAGATATTTCAGACATTACCTCCATTTTTATAGTTTTCGATACTGGGGCCCATTGAGGTTTTATCAAGACAGTAGGTGGGGAAAGCTACATCTGAATTCAGATTTATCACTGAACCTTGCCATTTGCACCATTCCACACCAGAGCTTAGGCAGTCGGAGGCTGTATAATACAGCTGTGCAGTGAGGGAGGAATCCTAGATGCCTGAAAGGAACCATTATAAGTCTATTTTGCGAAAAAAAAAATAGCTTTTTCTTTCAAAACTGTAATTTGAAAATATATTTTAAAATATCCATTTGGGAACTATGTCATGAATCTAAAGACGGGCTTGCACAGTGAGGCAGCGTTTATCGAATACATTCCAGCAGCACTGGACTTGACATCACCTTTGCATACTGGGCATTTCACATCAGTTCAGAGCAGATGTGTTTGTAACAATGCGATTCATACTCTCTATTATTGTAAATAGTAAGTGTTGTTTTAAAGCTATAAACCTAGTAGTGCAAAATACAATTAAGAGGGTTAAACAATGGCTACATGTGTTTTTCTGAATCAAAAGCTTTAGTCTTGATAACAGCTGTTTAGTTGGTGACATAGCACATTGTGCAAAAGCTAAATTGTGAAAATTGTGTTCCTGATATTAATGTCATGTTCCTGAATGAGAACCAAAGAATAGCATTTTTTCAGCACCTACTATGTGCCAGGCACTTTACTATATGACATCTCATTTTCTACTCAAGCTTCTTCAAGGCAGGAACCATCATCTCATTTTTACAGATTCAGGAAAAAAGACTCAGGGGCATTCATTAACTTGCTCAGGGTCACATAGCTGTTAATGAAAGAACTCATGCTGACCCCCAAGTTGGTCTGACTGCAGGGCCTAAGCCCTCACTATTCATTAGTACAGTTTTCATGTGCATCATGATCTTGTGGGGGAGGGCTTCATCAAAGGCATTGCTGGGCTCCCCCCTGAGTGTCTGATGTAGTAGATCTGAGAGGGGCCCAGGAACCTGCATTGCCATAGCGCCCAGGTTGCTGATTCTAGTGCTGCTGATTTGAAGAGCACACTTAATATCTCATCTTGTGTTCCTAGTGACTCACCTGATAGACACATTAGTTTTACTGCAAAAATATAATTAGAAACCCAATAACATTTGAATTTTTTAGCGATTTACAAAATTTTTGATTTGCAGTAAGAAGTCTACTTAAATATATTGATGTAGTTTTGGTATTAACCATGGATAAACAATTTAAAGGCTACACTATATTATAAATGAGTCAATGTTGCAATTCATTTTTAGCAACTAGATCTACCCATTCCTTTTTCTAATCATGGAAAGCATTCAGGGGCAATACACTGTTAATAATTATTTTAGATATGCTGATGAGGTGATATATTTTATTCTTAGATAATATATAGTGGGGTTTTAAAATAACATTTAGATAAGGACATTGTTGTTTTAGGCATTTTGGAGTTGTTGCTAGAGATCACCCTCCAAAAGGATCTTGTAAGCAACCTTTATACATGCACATAAACCTGCCGACAAATGCCACTGTGCCCTGAGTTGGCTGCTGTATCTCCTGACTCGGACGATTGGGAAGCTCAGCTGTGATGAACAACCCATTCTAATGGACTTTGAGAAACTATGCTGTCCCAAATATGTCCCTGCCTTCCAAAGTTTGGGGAATGAGTGATTAGTAATTTTAAAACCTTGCAAGAACATTGCTTCAGCACTTTTCATTCCTGGTTTTCTGGTTTACTAATTAGAGCATAGGACTCCCCTACACGGTAAAATTATAAGTCTAAGTTTTAACTCTCTGTGCAGCAACTCGTGACAGTATGAAACATCTTACCCAAACAAACTTCAGATTTCAGATGGCTTTTCCTTTAGGCCTGGAAACAGGTAATGATATTTGTAGATGGAAAGCAAAAAGTGTTATGTGAGTGCTTCTAAACGCCTAGCAGGAGAGTCCAACCTGTGGACCATGGGCGACAGGCAGCCCAGGATGGCTGTGAATACGGCAGCCCAACTCAAAATCGTAAATGTACTTGGAACATGAGATCTTTTTGTCATTACATGTTGCAATGTATTTAATGTGTGGCCCAAGACAACTCTTCTTCCTCTAGTGCGGTGCAGAGATGCCGAAAGTTTGGACACCCTGAAGAGAGAGCAGTTGCTATACTGCTGTTTTTATTGGTTGCAGCAGTTAAACCTGCCTTTCAGCAAGATCCCAGATTGGGGGGGCGGGGGGGTCAGACTGCTTTTGCTACAGCCCGTGGGGAAAGTGACAGTGATTTTCAACGTTAGATCTTTGGCTGGGACAAAGGGATGAATTGTGTAAATTAAGGTAATTGCTTTGGTCATCTGTAAGTCATTTTAACCACTGAGTCTCCTGACGTTTATGCCTGAGTGATGGCTTCTTCATGTTGCTCAGGCTCTTTTTAAGCTAATATCGTGTAGGAAGGGACCTTCCTTATCCTAACCCTCTGACTTAGATTTTAATATCAAGCAATTAATTTATATAAAGGATTTAAGAAATAAAGGTTGCGTCATGCTGCAATTTAAACAGGCTGGATGCTTGCACATTGTTCCCCACCTTCCCATTTCTTCATGCTTGGTTTTTATAAAGAAGTAGAGCGTGGAGGTTTGGAGTTTATGCATGTCATACCAAATGTTGCAGCTGAAGCATTCACTAATCAAACCATCAGATCTAAATTCTTCACCTGCCAAATTCTCTCTTCCTACAAAGGAGTAGTGTCTGGTGAATTTATTCTGAATTTCCCTGGAGTTTAAGCTGGCAATCCTTATGAAATTTGTTGCAGCTGCCAAAATGTGCCTAAATTTGGAAATAAAATCCCTAAATCATCCTCTAAACCAAGTTAGTCTTTTATCTCCCCTGCCAGGCACCCCCAAATGTTCATTGAATGAGGATATCAAAGCATCAGTTAGTCTCTGAATTTCTACCTGCATAACACCAAATGGTTTGGGAACCTTGTTAAAATTATCATACTTTTATTGAATTGACTGGTAATTTTGACATCCATACTTTACTGCATATGTTTTGGCATTTCAAAAATTAAGCAGGGATTAACATGCCTGTGCCTACAGCTTGCCTCTCACACAGATTGTCAATTTATGTGACCATTTAGAAATGTATGGGGAGAAATTTAAGGTCACTTTAATTATATTTTCAATAGTGCAACAGTTTTTGTAAATTTAAATAAATCGTTTGTATTTTACACTTATATATTAGTATAAATGTTAAAGGTAAATCAGTAGATTTTATTTCTACCCCTCAGATTATATTTCTACCCAGGAGGGAAAGAAATTAGTCTATTTATTAATGTGTACAGGTACAATATTTCTTTAAAAATATATGAATATAATAATTCATAAAGGACTAAGAAAATTTCAACAAATTTCAAAATTTTGTTTAGAAGGAATAAATGTAATGTTTCAGCCCATAATGTTTCAAATTGTACTTAAATGAATTGAAAAATAAAATATCTTGACTAGCACTTGACTCATCAGAATCTTAAGTTAACTTACACTTTTTTCTGGACCTTGATTTGATGAACAGTGTAGGCATCCTTTCCCAAAAGAAAACCTAACAGTTTAAGATACTAAAATTTATTCTTTTGTATGTTCCAAAATTCTGGTGTCTACATATATTCAGCCCAATCCTTATGTAATCAATTTTTATTTAATCTTTGATTAGCAAATGTGTGTGAATAAGCCAATATAACTGAAATTTTACAGTTTGTGTGTGCGTTTCCTTAACAGGCAAGTAAGTGCACATTGTTTCTCTACAGCTAGGATTAGAAAGCCATAGAACAACATATCCTTAATGACAGCTACTTTTGCCATGCAAATTCACAAAAATTGCACATTTTTTGGAAAACTGCGTGATCACTCTTTTAATCAAATCCGATTATGCTAAAATATAAGTCAGAAGAAAGTTGTGGAATCAGTTTTTGTCAATCACTCTTAGTAGTACTCCCTCCCACACCCCCAAAAGAAAAATATTAGAGAAATCTGTTTCTAATCCTATAAGGAAATGTGCCAGTGCTTCAAGGAAAGTGTTTTAGGTAGTTTCCAAATGCAGTGAGTGACAGAATTTTAGCTAGAAAGGCCTTTTTGTCCTCCTTAATGCTCGCCTATATTCATGTATTTGGAGATGGCTAAGCATATTGTCAGGGATTTATAACTGTAAAACTGCATTTTTGTTTTCAGTGGGGTGGAATGAATGTAATTAACTATGAACATCCTGATACAGAATGGAATCTGTTCTCCAAAGTGACTAAGTTCCCTTTTTCCTCCTTGAACTTCCTTGAGTTGAGGATCATCTGAGTTGCATTATGAACAACTTTATCTCTTGGTTTCTAATTGAAGGCATTTTCATAACAAAGTACTGATTTAGTAAAAGCAGTAAGAGTCTCCATGCAAGAGCAATTGAAGTTTCCTAACATGCACATGATTTAAAAAATAAAAATAGAAATTAAGGTGCCTTGAGATGCTGGCAGTTTTAACATTTGGAACAAAGAGTTCTTATGTCTATATACATCCTAACTGCTCAATTTTACCTTACAAGCCTCAGTTTAGGAAAATATACAGTACTTTTGCATATAATGGTACCATTGAGCCCCTGAGTCAAGTAGAGAGGATTTAAATACAAAAAGGAAAACAGCCATTAAAAGCACTTACATTGTATGAGGAATAAATAGTACAAAATGATTATTTCCCTGGAAGACCAGGATCAGAAACATGCCTATGAAGACCCAAGGTTCCTGTGGTGCTTGGGGACGAATCTGTCAAAGAAGGGTGCCTAACTGAATGAAGGTAAGTCTTCCTTTGCTGAGAGTGAAGCTCTAGAGAGATATCACTGTCTTGTTTTAAAAGTGAAGTCAAGTTGTCTTCCGAAGCTGTGTTCAGATGCATGCCACTTGAGAGAGATTCTTTGGACTTAAGTTTATCTTTTTCAAGGTCTAGAAATTCAGGACACTGATAGAAAGAAAAGAAAAGATGTTTTTATAATTTATTGGACAGATTTCTAAAATTACACTCATGAAATCTAAATATATTTTCTTTCCCCATAAATCTGTTTTTAAGTAGTGGTATTAACCGACCTTTCCAACCCAAAGATGGGTCAAGACATTGGACGTTAGGTGTTAGGTTAGATAATCCTGAACAATCATTCCAAGATCTTTAGTTTTACTCTGAAGTCAGATCAGAATTTTGTTTTTCCATTACTTCACACTGAGTTTTTCAGATGAGTTTTACTTCAAAATTCAAGACAAAACTGGGATAGGAAATGTGGATTTGTGAGGAGAGAAAAGAAAAAAAGAAGGAAGAAAAATCACTGAACTGAACTAACAAGCACAATAGAGACCGACTTGTAGGTAGCAGGTTGACAGGGCTGGGGGGAATTGTTGGAGGGTGGAGGAGTGTGGGAGGATCCAGCAAAAAAGAAAAAGAACTCACGGACATGGAGAACAGTGTGGTGACTAGGGGAGTGGATGTGGAAGAGGGTATGGAGGGTAAGTGATACTGGAAAAATAGAATAAAAAATGAACTATTCCAAAAAAGAAAAAGAAAAATCACCCATCCTTACTCAGACAATGTTACTAAATCCACTGAAAACAAAAAACAAAGTACATGGTTTTGCATGTTTTCTAGGCATTTAAAACCTGAGATAAATTAATGTCTATTTCCACATTTTAGAAATCATTTTCTTCCTGCACATTTCCTCCTGTTATTAATGTTGTTTCTGTAGAAAAATACAGGGCTGGGAGCGGGGTTCTATGGAAAGTAACCTCACAGGATCATCTGATCATAAATTCACCCTGTGGTAAATTGGGCAGGTTGTGGTGGCTAGTCATGCCCCAGGCATATAAATACTTTAGTAAAAGTTCTGTCTGGGCATCTAGGTTAACACACCTTTGAGATAAAACATGGCTGTCCTCAAGAGAGCACATAATCTTAACTATCCTCTAATCCGATCCCTGCCTTGCTTTGTCCCACCCCCAGGTAATCTTCCTTACCTTTCCTCCACAATTTCAAACACATAAGTGAAGGTGCATTAACTGTTATTCTCCAGAGCATTTGAAATCTTGCTCCCTGGCATATGTTGTCAGTTTGGCTCAAATGAACTTTTCTATATAGGTTTGGATAGGTTATAATTCTCTATAGGTTTGGATGTTTCATACGTCAACATTTCATTTCCCAGAATATTTTGCACTAAATTTCCAAACTTTAAGAAAAGTTTTGCATGATTGTTTTGTAAATCCTTATCTGAATCATCATTCTTAGGTGCAATTTGGCCATAGTGTTTAAATAATTAAGAATGATTCCAAAGTAGAATTCCAAGAGAATTAGACTTTTCATATTAATATAACTTCAAAGGGTCCATTTGGAGGGTTTCAGAGGCAAAATAAAGGACACTTTATTCCTCCTGTTACTATCCTCCAGGTAGAAAAAGGTTTAGAGATCTTTGGTGATGGGTGGGGCACAGATAATCAAAGATTACTAATCTGGCTGCCCTTGGACCTCAGGTCTTGTGTAGTCAACTGCTATTTCTCCTCCCCTTCCTTCCTGAGACCCTGCCCAAGAGTGCACCCAGTCACTACAGCAAATTACAGACTTTTCTTTGAATAGCTTTTTGGACCCAGGGGCTACTCCTTAGCTTTCAAAGCTCAACCAGATATAAACACATGTAGACTGATTCTTGGGGGGGGGGGGAGTTGTGTTTTAAGATCATTCTAGAACAATGATTCATTGTTCTTAAACTTTAAATGAACATAAGAACCCTGGCCTGGCTCAGCGGATTGAGTGCCAGCCTGGGAACCAAAGGGTCACCAGTTTGATTCCTACTCAGGGCACAGGATTGGATTTTGGCCCAGATCCCCAGTTGGGGTGTGTGAGAGGAAACCACACATTGATGATTCTCTCCCTCTCCGTCTCTGTCCCCAACCCTCTCTCTAAAAATAAATTAATAAAGTAAAAAAAAAGCAAATGGGCATAAGAATCAGAAGGGAGCTTGTGTGAAGTGCAGATCATGCACGGACCCATTCCCAGAAATTTGAATTCAGTAGAATGAGAATCTGCTGATTCAGATGGTCCCTAGAACACCCTTTGAAAGACACTCTTGGCTGTATACTATCTACACTCACTTGCGAGGAAGGACTGAAACTTCGATCTGTCTTGATGGATGCTCCTGGATGGCTGGTTCTCATCAGGTGGATGGTGGGTCTCTGATACTCCACTCCTGCAGTGACCATACTGTAGGCTGGGGGAACCACAGTGCTCTGTTTCTGCAGCAACTGTAAGATGGTCTGGACATCAGCAGTCATTTGGGATTCAAGTCTGAGGGACAGACAGAAATGGGGGAAGACAGTCCCGATGTAGTTCATCATTGCAAAGAATTTGAGAAATTTTCAGCACAACTTTTGTCTGTGGTTTTGATATGATTTTAAATCCACTTGTTTATGACTTAAGTGAAGTTGTTTTAATCCTCCTGTTTATGACAAATTTGTAGAAGTGCAGTAGTTTTGCTGTAAGAGTAAAGTCAGGAAGTCACCATTTCCCCTGTTGTCATTTATAAGGACATGTGGAGAAGTACATATGGCAAGGGGACATTTAAACTATCAATACTGAGAGTTTGTGAGAACAATCCGAGTTTTGGTATGGGCAAGCCGACACCTTGCTGACCTAAATAGCTCTTGAAGATTTGGAGACATTTGCTTCTGCTGTGGCCAAGGCGACCCTTTGGTCAGCAGTGGAGCTAAACAGTGCAGCAGTTTCAAAAAGAGAAGGGACATCTGTTCCTGCCTCCACAAGGCACTGCTGGTAGGCAGTGGCGCAAAGCCAGACAGTGGCCCCGGGAGTGAAAACTCTCGGAGCAGCCTGGAATGTCCACCAACACTGGGGCCTTTGTTCCTCAGCAATGTGCTCCAGCAACAAGGGCCTTTCACTTTTGTGCTGGTAGCTGATGTCAGCTCTTGGTTGGCCAAGTGCCTCTCCCAAGTGCCTACGCCTATAAAAGGTATCTCATCTAAAGTAGGACTTTATTACTTTCTCTCCTTCTCCACCCCTCCCCCAGCTGGAATAAGAATGTAATTAATCTGTCATTGCTTTGGAGTATGTTATTTATTTATTTGGCTTATTAAGAGATAGCATCCTGTATGCTATTGGCTTATGAAATTATATTTCCCAAAGCACACCTCTGTTAAATAAATTGCTGGCAAAGACAAAAATCTGTTGCTGAGCAAAATTTTGCCATCCAAACAAAACAACCACCAATAAACAGAATTATGTTCCTGCTTTAAACAAGAAGAACAGGAGAGGGAGCACAGAGATGCTTTCCTGGCTGATGCTAACTTTCCATCTCACTAATGGTCCTGATAAAGATCATTGCTTTCCTGCTTATTTGATACGATCTTAACAGAAAAGGAGCTGAATGGAATAAACTTTTTTACAATGTACATTGTGATACATTTTTACAATTAATTATGCTTTATTGATTTCAAAATGTAAACCGCACTGAGAATCTATTTTTAATAAATGATTGCCTTTTCTTTTTAATCAGGCTCTGCACAGTTTCTTGTGAATGTTTATAAAAAAGAGATTTGGTTAGCACATGCCTTTCATAGTTACAACAATTGGATAATTTCTTGTGTGTTTCAAATTTATATTATCTTTATTTTGCCTATCTCCTATTCACATCAAGAATTATATATTATTCATTATAAACTTTCTGTAATATTAAGTACTGTTAAATGTTAAATTCCTTTCCTGTCTACAGTTCAAGGCTTTTGGCATTTAAGAAACAAACCAACATAAATGTTCACTTGCTTTTATTATCCTTCTGGCTTGAAAAATACCAATCTGATAATTTTTCACCCAAAGCTCATAAGTAGCTAACTGGTTTATTAATTTTATTTTCATCTTAAATCAAATTAATGCATGAGTTAACAGCATTAAAGAAGAGGGAATTTTAGACAACTCTTATTTTAACTCTTTATTGACTCATGCTTACTCATTTGTCTCAGAATGAAAAATGCAAAGAAAAGCTAAATCTTATAAAAAAATGTTAAAATCATTAAGTTAATTTTGCTCAATTGTATGTACACAGGCTATATTTACGGAAGAGAACTTAGCCTTTGATTTGAAAGAGAACAGAATAAACCTGGAAAACATAAGAAAAGATCTTTTTTTCTTTTCAACTCAGTATTAATTGATACTACAAATCTTCCTTCTGAGAAATGTTATCCTAACCGGTTTTCTATATTTGGTACATACAGCTATAAAGCCTATTGTCTTCTAAACCAATAGCTATCAATCATACATGGTTCTGCCTTGTACATGCCAAAAGCACACATTGAAAAAAGAAAAATTGAGTTATCAACTAGTTTATTTATCTACTTGTTACCCATAGGATTGATCTAATTTTTTTATGGTGTCAACTAAATTGAGCAGACTACTTATTTTATTGTTGTATATCATTTTTCCTCAAGGTCCAGCTCAAGTTAAATTTGCAATGAAAAATTGAAAAATCTTCCTTTATTTGACCCATTCAGAATTAATTTCTCTGTCCTCTGAGACCTCAAAGAAAATTCTACACTCAGTCTTTATTTTAAATAATTTTTTACAAATTTATCCAATCACTAACAGTATTTAATATGTAGCATGTGGCTTACAGTTGTTTATTATAATGAATTTAAAAGGGTTTGGGGATGGAGCATGCCATAAAAACTTCATCAACAAGGGGGATGCAAGCCCCAAAAGGCAGTAAAAAATTATGGTAATATTTCTGAATCCTATTAAACCTTTGTCAAACGGCAGTGATCTGTGGGAAACAATGTCTCCGTATCATGGATTCTATGTATTTGAAGAGACTCTGAGGGAAAATCTATTGGAAAGCAGAGTTTTACTATTTGAAATATACTGCCATGAGTGAGGCTCACTTACTTCACCTTCAAATGTCTTATCAAACAAGTTTTATTTATCCAGATTTGCTTTAAGATCTTCACTTCATGGTGTCCATCAATCCTGATGTATTATTATCATGAACTTGCCCATAGCCAACCAATTCCCTACTTGAAAGGCCCAGACTCCAAAATCCTATAAATATCCTGCTTCTTACTTCCCCTCCTGGGATACCACTCAGGCTCTGTCAAGAAAATAGTCTCCCTGCAGTGATTTCATATACTTGGTTTGGTTTCATTAACTGGTTATCTGATATTTTGGATAGTTCAGCGCACTGATTAAATGTTGATGCACCCCCACCCCCGCTTCATGAGTTCAAGCTCTAACCCCCAATGCGATGGTATTAGGAAGTGGCGCCTTTGGGAGGTGATTAGGTCATGAGGGTGGGGCCCTCCTGAAGGGGATGAGGGTCCTTATAAAAGAGGCTCCAGAGAGCTTCCTTCCTTTTTTCTACCTTGTTCAGACTCAGTGTGAAGACAGCTATCTCTGAACCAGGAAACTAGCTCTCACCAGATACTGAATCTTCTGGCACCTTGATCTTGAACTTCTCAGGCTCCAGAACTGTGAGAAATAAATATTTGCCATTTATAAGTCACCATTCTAGGTATTTTTGTTATAGCAGCCTGAACTGACTGAGACATTCAACAAAAGTGAGCTTTAGCGAAGAATTTCTTTACTACATATCGATTATATTTTCATGTTGTATGTCTAGGATTTACTGGCTGCATTGGAATGGACTCTCCTACTGAAACTAAATAACCTGCTTTACTCAGGAGGAATGACAAATAATTATTTTAAAAGTCCAGATTGGCCTTTAAAACAGGAAAGAGCAACCCAGTTTTAAAAACTTTTTTTGGTCAGTGAAGGATACCAGAATACGCCAGCCCAAAATACGCCACTTTAGCATACTGATTATTTTGAGCTGTAGGCACTTGAAAAACAGCAAATGCAGGGAGAGGCTTTCTCTAAGCTCCCATTATCTGCCTAAAGGCAGATTTCCCCAACTGAACTCAATTGTCATAAATTCCCTCCCTGGGAGTTTTATCTATCGGGGGGACTGACCCTTGTTGTGGGAGAGGAGCCTAGAAGTTCTACACCTGAGGGTATTTTGTCACAAACTATCAGACTCCCCATCTATTTTTCTAAGAGGCTGTTCATCTCTCCTAAAAATCCTCTGGTCTCCTCTAAGAGGCCTGCATCCCCTTCCCCTTGCTCTATTGAGATGGTATTTAATGCTGGATTCTAAGCCACCTCAGAAGTTACTTATTTTCCCTTGTGTATTTCCCATGTATACATGAGGTATACAGGTTAATCAACTTGTTTGTTTTTCCTTTGTTAATTTGGGTTTTATTACAGGAGTCTCATCCAAAAACTTAGAAGGGTAGAGGGAAAATTATATTTCTTTCCCCCACATCAGCATAGCTACACTGCTGTGTAAAATGAATGTTTTCATTTGCTTATTCAAAGGCTCACAATGTACCAGGCGCTGTGTTAGGTAGCAAGGTGAAGTGAGGACACGATGATGGATAAATATGGACTCTGATCTTGGACGCCAATGGGAGCTAGCCACCTAGTTAGGAAAAATGAAGGAAGTGCATAAAAATGCCATAAGACTAGGTGAGGCAGATGCTCAGTGCCATCGTGAAGGCACCCAGATAAATTGCTCTGAATGTTCTGCAAGGAATGGAATCATTACTAAAAGCTTTTACATTCTCTAGGGCCTCCCTACTCAAAGCATGGTCAAAGCTGTGAGCTTGTTAGAATGTGGAATCTCTGCCGACTCCAGACCTAGTGACTTAGAATGTGCATTTTAACAAGATCCCCAGGTACTTTAAATGCACATTGAAGTGCGAGAAGCACTGTTTTAGAATGAAGTGTTAATGATTTCCCCAAATATGTATATCTGTAGGCATATTATATAAAGGTATGAGAACACTTCTTATGTGGACCTTTACCCCAAATATAGTTTAATTGGCTATTAAAGCAGAGAAGCAGCAGCAGCAGCAAGGACAATTCAGGATAGAACATTTATATTTGCCTTTTTTTTCATTGTGTACTTAATATGTGTATTTGAATGAGACAAACGGGGTGGAAATTCACAGTTTTACGTTTGAACAGAATGCTGAAGCTCAGTGGGTAGCTCAACTCTAGAAAGTGCCCCAGGATTCTCACCCCACAAAGTTAAAGACGGAATTGCGTTTCCCTCCTCGAAATTGTTTTTGCCTTCTAACATGGAGGAAAGAGGTTGTTGGAGATGTCAGTGCAGTAAACGTGTGATATTTTGGATTTGATATTTTAGATTTCAAAGGAGGCTGAGATAGGCAATGAAGTATTTGTGAAAATATCAGAAGTAAGAAGTTAGTCCAAGGAAAAGAAATATGTCTAAGCACATATAGGTGGTGGGAACATGTCAAAACATATTGGCTGTGGAAAAGTTTCTAATAACAGCAGTAACAGTAATAGTAACAATTATTAAGCTAGTGTAATAAAATAACAATAATTATTATCACTAATGGGCAGTTGCAAACCAAATTGGTCCTAGGTGTATGTGCCCTGAAAATTTTATGCTGTCAGCCCTGGGATATATTGAAAACAAATGCTTTCAGTAATCTTTGACTCATGTGAATTACAATGATTGGTACATGTAACAAGACAATAAGGGTAACCTAAAATATAACTTTAGTCCTGATGAAAGGTCCAAATTAGGAAATACAGGAATACATGTAACACTGGGGAATAACTAGACAAATAGCAATAAAAGAAGTTCATTGTTAATCAAGCTTTACCTAACTTCAAGTACAACACCTTTTATTTTGTATAACCTATAGTTTCCACATGTATCATCTTAGTCTTTACAATGGCATTGCAGATAGAGCTGAGTCAAAGAAGGGAACTGAAGCTGGAGAAATTTAAGTGCCCTGGCCCAGTCACCCTGTAAGCAGTTCTGTGGCAGAGAGTTAGGACTTCAGTCTGGGCTAACCAATCACAAGTGCTGCGCAAGGGTGTGCTGACGAACTCACTGCTTTCCCTGCCGTTCTTCCCTTTGTTCGCCCACCGTTTTATTTACTAAACAAACTGAACACATACTTCAGTGTTGGCAGTAAATAAATGGGCAATTTCTTCTCTCAGTCACAAGAATCAAAGTTCAGGTGCAGGTCACATGTATCAATTCTTGTGTGCTCTAGTAGTGTATAGGTTTTTACATGTGTCATGGATAAAATATCAAAGTGGCTTGGCATATATAGCAGAAAGAGAAGAAAAGCAAATGTATTAAGGAACTAAATATGCTTTTATAGCCAATAATAATTATCATGACAAGTTCTTATACTTTAAGAATTACTGACTCTAAGTAAATGATAATCTGTTTAAATTTTCTCAGGTATGTTTCAATTTATGAAATTGGAATTTGACACTTGAGAATGAGATATGGACCTCAGCACTAGGAAATTTTAAATTCAATTAAATTTTATGGTAATGTGTATATATATATGCACACACATATAAGGTGTTTATTATATTGTATGAAACTCTTCAATTCTAACATAACATTTAAAAAAAGCAATAAAACAAACAGGATGGATAAAATGCATAAAAATATTAAGTAGATAATAAGTAAACAAGTAACATACATGGTATAGGCAAAACTCAGAGGATTCATGCAATTTTCCGCCTGTAAGACATGCCAAACAGAACAGAAACATGATGCAGCAAACCAGAGTGGAGCTGATACATGGAAAGAGATAGAAAGAGCAAATGACTCATATCAGCTCTGGGCAGACTCTCTCAGCCCCAAATCTGACTGCCCGTTGGTGATGCACAGTATAGGTTCATTCTGGCTTTACATGTGCTTCACCTAAAAAAGGCCAATAAATATATTACTGCTCAGCAGGCTAATTACATGTGAGGCACTTGGCCTCACATCTCTGTGATAGAGCAAGTGCTTGCCATTGGCAGAGGGGTATTTATTTACTTATTTATTTAGTCTCTGGACCCCTTAGTGCAAACCTCAGCTCTGGTCCTGGTAACCACAGCATCAGCAGAGAAGGCCGATGCGGCCGATGTGAACACTGGGCAAATCAGAACCCCGGTAGTGTGGCCGCTCTGCCATGCCGTGCTTCATAGATATATGTTAATGACCACATCTGGCTCTCTTCATCTCTCATTGTATGTTTTAAATTGATTTAGTAAATCCTGCGATCTGAGCATTACAGTCACGCCGTTTTCCATCTGTGACGCCTGGTGTGCCTTGCCTGGTGGTGTGCAGTGCACCTGGAGGCTCCCTTTGAACCGGTGTCAAGTCTCATAAGAACCACAACTACACCAGCTGCATCATACTCATTCATGCATTTTTTTCTAAGACTTATTGACCATTTTAAGAAAGCCACTCAGATCTAGGTTAAAGAGTTCTACCTTTCCTAAAACCAAAATGAAGCCCTCATTTAAAAACAATATAGATCAAAAATAGAAGGAAAATGGAAAGGATATGGGATTCATCTCGGTGAGATTTTCAGTTCAGTCACATTTTTAACAAGTTGACTGAAAAATGTTTAAATAATTTTGTTGCTACTTTTTAAAAAATGCCATAACACATACTTAAGTTACCAAAAACAGCCAAAGAGCATAAAAGAATGATCAACAGAAGAAGGGTCTTTGTCAACTTCTAGTCTTATTTTAAATTAGTAAGCGCAGAAGGAAAATATGAGATTGCAGCATGAGGAGTTTGCTATTTACAAGGGGTAAAGCTAGACCCAACTAAGGGCTTGGTTTGTGTCCTCTTTGCCCTGCCCGTTGCTTATACCTGTTCAGCTGTTCTTGAAGTAAATCCAGTCTCTGCTCCACTTCTCCATACGTGAGGTCACTTTCGGTTTCAGAGATCCCCCAGGCTATTTGCTGAGGTGCTGAGGGACTAGTCTCATCGGCCCGCGTCTGGGCATTTTCTTTCTCCCAGCTTCTTGTGTCAGAGATATCTGTGGGAAATAACAAGACAGATGTCATCTTCTTTGGGCGCCTGTTTGCATCAGTAACACAGAGACATCCACAATCAGAGCAGGGAAGAACCTTGAAGGATAACCCCAAAACAGAGACCCAGTGTGACCCAGGGAGGTAGGTGTCCAGGGACCACAACCAACCACTCACTCTGACCTTGCTCTCCACATCTCTCCTCATTTCCACATGAATGAAAACATAGCAGGTTTTGAATCTAAAATATAATTTTGCCCTCTTTCTGTTTGTGCTATGAGAAAACATGGATAACCAACCACAAACTCTGATTAGAGAACAATAATTTTGCAATTTCATGTTGCAGAAGAAAGAGCCCCTTTTGCACTATTTCAAACTTGGGTTTAAGATTTCAGGGATCTTTCCCACAGGATAATTTGCATCCTTCATGATTCAGAGTGGGCCCAAGAAGAGAGCCATGGGGAAATGCTGATCATCAGGGGAATTCTTTGAGGCCAACCCAACCCCAGATAGAGCCAAGAGACCACATGCCGTTAAAGGTGGGAAGAGTCTTAAAGTTCCTCTAGTCTCAGGATGCTGCTTTAGGTTTTTGTTTTCTTGTAGCTCGTTCTGCACTCTCCCTCGCTTTAACTTCCAATATTTTTTCTGTGGCTCTTTTATTTAGAATATTTTTCTGTTACTGTACTTGAAAACATATTGCTTATCTATTCAAGTCCTCTTTTCAAATGTTCTGTGTATCTGTTATGTGCCAGACAGTCTGCTAAATGAGGAGGTGTTACAGACGAAGAAGACATAGGCCCTGAACTTGAGAAATTCAGTCTAGACAGGTTTTGATAATGTTTCATACAGAGATTTGTTTTCTGAGCTTCCGTTAATTCCCTGCAATCTGTATTTGCAAGTTATCAGTATCCGAGAGCAAACATATCTTTATTTTTCTCATGTTTATCATATACTTTTGATGGCTTTTGTTATTATTCTTACAATTTACATATTTAGACAACATGATTAACATGATTAAATCATTTAACATGATTAAAAAGTTGGACAATAAAACTCATGGAAAAATACTAGTGGAATTAGGAAATTATTTTATGCATATAAAGGGGTAACATTTCTTCCTCACCTGGGTGGGCAAAAAATGATCTAAAACTGGTTTTCATTATCAGATTGAAGCAGATTTGAATTAGAGGTAGAGACTTTGATGTGATATACTATTTTTTGGGGGACAGGTAACTATGACTAAACATTGACAAAAGCTATGTCAAGTTAAGGAATTTATATCCTTGCCTATTTAAAAAAATAGAAAGTAACTGTTTTGATGAGATTAGCTATAATTCTAGAAATATGAACAGGATTGCAGGACTTCTCAAAATGCCTTCCTTTCCTACAATTTCTTCAAAGTCCAGTCACACAGCTCAAAAGCATACCCTTTCTCTAGGTAGCAGACAAAGTTTCTATATTCTTTTTTCATGGATTTTCTATCACTATTCTTTTATCACTGAATACACAGAAATTTCTCTAGTGAGGTGCCAACAATTTCCTATAATTTCTGCTTCAGTTGGATGAAGCTGTAACAAAGGAATTAGCATACTCAAAGACAGCATTGGAAAAATATCAGGTGAGGGTTGTCTGTTCTGTCGAAATGGGTAGCAGACCTCAGAGAGCTTGCTATGAATTCCGGATTGTTTCTTCATGATTGTAGTTTCCCAAGCCCAAGGGATCTTGGGTTTTTGTTGCTGCTGCTGTTGTTTGTTTGTTTGTTTTTAACAGTGACAGTATATAATTTTCTTTGATGTTTTACCAAACTCAACAAAATGAAAATAAGAATAAAAATATAATTTTGCTGGAGTTTTAACTAGTACATTGGCAGGTATTCAGTGAAAAGTATCACTTATTTATTTACAGAAATGTGACTCTATTTAAAATGAAGAACAAAGATATGATGTCCTAGTACACTAGGTTTTGAATTTGGAGCAAAATGCCAAACAAACATTCAGAACACACCTATTGCCCTAACCAGTGTAAGTCAATTGGTTGGGCATTATCCTGCAGAGTGAAAGATGGCAGGTTCTATTCTCAGTCAGGACACATGCCTGGGTTGCAGGTTTGTTCCCCAGTTGGGGTGTGTGCTGGAGGCAAACAGATCAGTGTTTCTGTCTCACATCAGTGTTTCTCTACCTCTCTTTAACCATCCTTTCCTATTTCTAAAAATAAATAAATAGAATCTTAAAAGTAAAGAACACACATTAATGATTTGGTGATATCAATGTTTGTCCAGCTGCCTGCTAGCTGGTTAATGTAGGAATTTTTTTTAAAAAGGTAATAAGAACTGATGGATAAAGTTACATACCATGCTGAGGAGTTTTGTGCCAAGAAAGTATAAAGAATTCCTGCCTGTGCTTAACACCTCTCTCTCTCAAATCATATATAATAAATTGATATGTAAAGAACAATGGTGAACCACATGCAATAAATTCTGTAGGTTTATATTTTTCTTCAGTGCTCAAGAAAAAAACCTGATAATGTTCCCTTAGAAGAAATGAATAAAATGTAAACTTAGATAGAGGCTTCCTTGATTATAATTTATTCTTTTATTAAAATCTGGATATGTGCAATTAGCTTGTTTTAACAGCAATATTATAAAACGGCATTCAGAGGGGAAATCCTGGTTAGGGCCTTAAAATGAACATCCTTGTAGACACTTTCTAAATATAGCTTAGAAAGAATCTGCACTTAGTTGCCTTGGAAAATGTTGCTATAGCTGCAGGACACATTCCTGGAAATGGATGAACTGCAAGTAAACTCTACTCTTCTCTGGGTGCCCAGTTTTACTAGAGACAACTATGCCTTCAATCTAAGGAGGATCAGACATTGTTTCTTTTTAGTTTTGCCTGAAGATGCTCTGCTATTGGATCCAGCATGACAGATGCCAGGAATGTGAGTAAAGGAAATTTCCTAGTAATGATAAAACTAAAATCTGTAGGGATTTAGTAATTCAAACTGCAGCAGTTACAGCTACACCATAAATGTTATTCAAGTTTTCAAACATTCCATAGTACTTCACCTTAAATAATCATTAAGTAATGAAATTTGCAGTAAATGAAGTTTTAATAATTTTTCATTTGTTAATTATATTGATTAACCAAATTAACTGTCACACTGATGTTATATGACATCAATTATGTTTATTCAATTGACATGCATATTTAACTATGTATTTGCAAACTAATTATTTATTTGAATAGAAATTTCATTACAAATTCATTATATATTTTAAACAAACATTTATAGATATAAATTTCTAAAAATTGAAAATTTATATATATTAAGATTATTTGTGATGATACTATTTTATTGTGCACATAGAATAACTAATTAAAAATAAGTGGCAAAGAAAAACATAAGATAAAGGGCAAGAGAATTCACGGTCAGCAAGAGGCATTATAAAGTCGAATAAAATGCCAAAATTATATCTTCAATAACTTGTCACTTGAGGCTCAAAATCAAGTAGAAAACAACAAAAAGTACTTAAAAGAATCAGGTCCACAATATGCTGGCTTTTGGTGATAGTAGAGATGGTTCAGCAAGCTCTTCAGAACTTTTAACTTCCATGATACAACCTTTCTTTATTTTTAGCACTTCCCAGAATTCATTTTCATAAATAACTAAGATAGGACATTTGGTAATCACATGTAATATTCCATTCTTCCATTGTGATAAATGAGGTGCTATTTCCATTCACTTCATCAAGATTTTAGATTGTCCAGAGAACATTTGCTTATATTCTTAGCTTACTTTAATGTGGGATCATGGCAAAAGTGGTGTGATAAGATAGGGAAAGGATCTATGGAGAAATGGAAAGCCGAAACATCCTAGATTCAATAAAACTTTCGTTGTCAGATAGTCACTTCACATATTGGTGACAATGATAGGTAATATTTACTTTGTCCCAAAATTTACTTAATTTTGCTGTACTGTCAGGCTGGGAATTATTTTTACTTCACTTCTGTTATAGTCCTTTGACTTTTTGCTATGCCTCCTCCATTTTTATACATCCAGGGATGTATTCAATGATTACACGGTTAGAAAAATAAAAACTCTAGAAAATACTAAACCAAATTGGGGATTTTATTTCAAAACAGATAATTGATGTGTGTTGTTTTGTTTAACAATTGATTACTTAGAAAATATTACTCCTACTTTAAAGATGTGCAAACTGAATCTTAGTTGGGGGGGTCTGTCAGTCACTTATCCCAAGTCACAAAGGGAGCAGGTGACAGAGTTGTCACGGAACCCAAGTAGTCTGAGCCATATCAGTTCTTGCACCCACTTAATAGATTAATCTAATAAGATCTGTAGATATAGCTCCTATTATACCAAGTTAATTGAACTTCCAAGGGGTACTTCTCAAGTTTTCCTGAATTTCTGATCCTTTAGTATCAAATTTATATTAATTATTACCCATCTCATGCACATTTCCTACAGCAAACCCCATATATTTGGGTCTTTCTCTCAGTGGAGATGTTAAATAAATGAGTTAAAATGAGTTGGATCAATAGCATACTTTATTTAGGGGCATTTTCCCCTCATTTTCTCATGATACCCAGTAAACAGATTTTTATTTTTTTTATTTTGGGGCATTGGTTATAGTGTTATTGCATTAGCCTTCCATGCTACAAAACAACAGGGTTCTACAGGTCATTATGTAAAGTCTGACTGGCTGTAAAAACAAAGCGAAACAAACAAACAAATCTCTTATGCTATTATTGCTTGGGAATAATTACCACTATTTCAGAATGGTGCAAACCCTTTGTAGATGATCTTGGATTTGAACTCTGCCAATATTTCATGAAATTGCAAAGAATCAGATTAACATATGTTGGTATGGTTCTTTATTTGTGAAAAGTCAGCATTTTATGATGAGCACCAAAGAGAGACATCCTGATCCCTAAGAAACTTGATTACCTTTGTAAGAGTGACTTCTTTTATCTATGCGAATTCTTCCTGAGGTGGGCACTATTTCTTCAAAATTGAGTCCAGGCGCTTTCCCTACTCCTGGAGGGGAATCTACTATTCCTGAGAAGAGAGGCTTCTGTTCATCGTCAGCAGAGGAGATGAAAGATGAAGATCCGCTCTTTTTCTCTTCAATGTGTTTCTTGGAACTCTGATAATTTCTTATGGTATCTAAAGAGTCTTCAGGATCATGGGTACTGTTTCCTTTGCCAAAATCTATCAAAGGAAAGTTATTTTATAGAAGGCAATTAAATGTGACACTCTATACATATTACACTACTTATATACAAACTACCTTTTTAATAGTGAGGTTCTTTGAATAACTTAAACAGAATTTTCTATAAAACTACCAGAAAAGTTGTTTTTCTCTTTTCTCCTGTTGAAAAGGTAGCTACTTAAAGATACTTTCCCCCCTTAATTCAATGTATATGAGATCATTTTAATGAAATACATGATTTGTATTAAAATAAAAGATTATCTGAGACAGTAATGCTGTCTATATTTCAGGAAAAGAATTGTAGAATAACTTACAACCTAACGCCTGTTCAACCATCATTTGTAGTCTTAAAATCTGGTGCAGTATCTCTTTAAGAAAATGAAAAAAGGAGGGGAAATGTGTCCCAGTTCTAAAATGTCACCATGATGCATCTTGTTGTTTGTTTTAAATGTTCACACCCTGGCATGTGGGGCAGCCCTTCACATGTTGCAAAGGTCAAAACTAGAAGCCTCCTGTGCTGCAGGCTGGCAGGCTGAATTTTAACTGTAATTCAATGCATGTAATGAATGGCCTTGACATTCCAGGCAGTTTGCTGCTGTAGCATATTGCAAAGAATATAAAGCTAAATACAGTAATTAAGGTGGGTTTACCTAATTACATTAAAGCCAGTAGTGCTTAGGCTGTTTTATGCAGACATGTCAGGATAATTTCAGCCCTGAAGGTTGTGTTAGAACATATTTCAGCAAGAAATACTCAAAGAGACAAATTCCAGAAGTTGTTTCCATTAGTCTCCTGGGGAGACAGCATAATTCTCCATCTGGTTACTGCTAATAACTAACCAACACACTCCAGTAGGTATATCATTTTCTAGAGAAGCGCTGAGGCAGTATCTCCATCTACTCTCTGCCTGCTTTTGCTTACTTTGTTATTTATAGAAGGCCAAATGAACTGATTTAGGGCCACTTCAGAGAAACATCCAACTGTTTTTTTAAAATTCCCATATGGCATAGAAATGAAACAGAGATTTTTTTGTTTATTTAAAAAATCATAATTTAAAATATGAGAAGCCACAAAGCAATCAAAAGTAAAAATGGATAGAGTTTAAAAATCAGTCTCATGTAAAATTGTTATTAAGGAGTTAATGTTCTGTCAATTAAAGTTAAATGTAGTAAAAGCTGATTGCTCAATTTATTTTCCTTAAGAGTTCACACTTGCTCAGTGATCCCTTCATTGCTCAGACCACAGACCTTTCCATCTCCAGCACTGTAGACATCACTGATTGCTCAGCATCAATTATGTTTCTCAACTTAGACACTAACCTCATTAGTTGTACATATTTAGATCAGTTCTTCCTGCGCAAACTGTTTTTCCCCATTGTCATTGACACAGGCCTCCTTAAGCCTCTCAACTTCCTTCTTGTCATTTCTTCCTCTGTTTTCTTTTTTAATTTCTCCCCTCCTGAAAATCTGATCAATATTCCTCACTCTGCGAACATATCACTTAATTCCTCAAACAACAATAGTTTCCAATTTTATGCTAGTAAATTTTTTTTTAAAGAAAGCTTCACTTTTCTAACTTATCCTCCCTCACACCTGCTTAGTGAACTGCAGCTGTTTTGCTGCTGCTGCTGCTGCTAAGCGAACCTTCGTGCAGTCTGGCCGCAAGTGGGGTTGGGATCAGCTTTTCTTTCCCTTTCACGGCATCTTTTCTAGCAGAATCAAGTGCAAGCTGAATTAACCGTCAATTCATTTGGTTCTAATCTAAGTGTGGAAATGCTAACATGAATATTTGTAGTAGAAATTATTAAGCCACTTTATCTCTTTGGTGTGACAGGTCTTGGAAGTTTTCTATGGGTTTTTAAAAAAAATTTATTTTAATTGTTGTTCTTGTACAGTTTTCTGTCTGTGGGTTTTTAAATCCTCACATATTGACATAAAATGTTCTGTCCCACCTACTACGTGAACCTCCATCTTTGTTTACTAATTTATGGCCTAATTCTGGATACATAGGGACAAATCCATCAGTTGACATATACTGTTAAGTTAAATTATAATTTATTGATTTTATCTTAGTACAAATATTTGGAAAATGTGGTGAATGAGAGATTATTATTTAATTCTATAGGAAAATGGAGGTAATTACTTTTTATACTTAGTATCTAAAATCTTTAGCAAAACTCCCATGTAAAAGCAGGGTCATGAAAGAAGAAGGAAATGTTTGATATCCTTGAATTGTTCCAATGTATAAGCAGAATTTTTCCACCTTTACCTCTGCGTTCATTGGGCCTGACTGCCAGCCAGCTGCTGGTGGGACGCTGGCTGTAAGAACATTTTCTCTGACTGCAACATTTTTCTCTTCTCTACTAAATAAATCCCGGCTTCATGGTCCATCATTTACAGTGAAAGTTGAAATGACAATCTATTTGTGGGTTAAAAATAGAAATGGCTCAAGCTTAGCCTGGAAGTTGGCTGATGGAATACATGAAATTGGGCTGAAATGCATTAAAATTAGCTTCCAGGTACCTTTAGATTTTAATGGCCTGTTTTGTTTCTGCCTTTTCCTAAAGTGGATTATTTGATGGATATTAAATTGTATTAGGCACTATTTTTTCTTAATGCTCTTGTTATTCTATGTAGAAATATTATTCTGAGGGCAGTAATGTGAAAGAGTTTAACATTTTCCCCTTTGATAGAAGTGAGATTGTATAATCATTTGTTACCATCATTTTACAAAGAAAAATTTTTGCCTTGAATTTGATTTCTGATTTAGAGGACTGAAAACCATGTTTTTTAAAAATTTTTTTTTTCTGCAGGCTAAAGATTCATCTTCTTCCTCTTTCTCATAGGGCACAGTTCTAAAGCATTTGTGACTGGTTTTGCGGGTGTCTCTCTGGGTTCAGAATGAATTGAAGAGCACAGAATAAGAGGGTCTCAATGGAGTGACAGCCATCTAATTCAAGAATAACAATGTAAAATTCTTCCATTTCAAACAATTTGAGAAGAAACACTTATGCTCCATCTTTTATGGAATCTTTCTCGCAGATTAATTAACATTTTTATTTGTTGGACCCCAAAGGTAGACTCATTTTTTTGGTTAAAGAGAGATATTTAATGTGTCTCTCAGCATCTGAATTTTAAATTTCCTGCTGGTAACAATTTTGAAATAAGCTGAGAGTTTTTCCAGTCAGATGTATTTTAAAGATTCATTTCACTAGAAAATTGAAGTCTAAAACATATTTCACTTGATTTCAAGTTCCTTAGTTCCTCTCTAGTTTCAAAGAATGTTGAAAGAGGACTAGTGTCATTTTTCTATAAAAATATAAAATAAAAAATTAAAAACTACCTTAAAAATTAAAATAAAGAATCATTTGTATATTGCTGAAATAGATGAAAAATTAATTACTATGTGTTTTGGAGAAGATATTCCAAAGTAATGTCAAAGTGTAACACCAATATAGTTAAAGGCTTAATTTAATAAAGTTATAATTATGCCTATTCTCTAAATATAAGTTTAACCATGTATATATTTACTCCTTACTTCAATAACTTTCATAGGAGTTATTTTATTTTGGGAAATACCTTTAAAACTTATTGACTTTTGGATGACCATGTGAAATCACTAAAACAATATTACAAAAAGATAAAATTTATTCTTATCCTTTGAAATACAAAGTGTCATAGGTTCAAGACATTTCTACTCTCATTTTATGGAATGTTACATTTTTTCAGTTGAAATATATAGAAGTGCCCATTTTAATAAAAATTATATGGGTAGAAAAATGAGAAAATGACAATCTTCCCTCCCTAGTCTTATGATATATAATATGTCTCAGAATGGGTTCCTGTTTTCAAAGGAATGTGTGGCACCACCGACTCCAGTGGAAAGAGGATGATGAATATTCTATTCACTTTAATTTCCACCCCTTTGGTTGGCAAAGGAGCATCTAACAGTATTTTACTTTTCCCCTGTTTTTTAGACCTGTTACAGTGCAGTACTCACTGGCTTATTCTCTGATGAAAGGTTATTGACCCCCTAAATCAGTCATTAGTAACTACTTTGATGCTGAATTTTCCATCCTTGGAAAGAGTTGAGCAGAATATTCCAAATATTTGGTCACAAAAATGCTGTTGGTAAAAAATATATGTGTGTGTTGGTGTGTATTTGCATCTCATTTGCCATTATGCAGGGTGGGGCAAAGTGGGTTTACAAAGTGAGTATACAAAATGTAGGTTATTCTTATATTATTATTTATTAATTATTGCATTATTTTTCATACAAACAACTGTAAATCTACTTTGCCACACCCTGTACATTCTATTGTATTAATATATTATCTATATTATAAAATATAAAGAACATACAACTTTAAGAGAAGTATTTCCACAATCAATAGATCATATTGACATACTCTGAAGTACATACAATCAGATCTAACTTTGAAGACTACTTAGAGACTATTTTCGGCATCTTCTAAATGGCTGTACCTCATTTATTTCTATTCTGCCTAACCATGTTATAAATGCTTGTGGCAACTAAACAGGTCATTAAAGATTTGTTTTTACTCTTCACTTTCTGTAACAATACCATTTTCCTTCCATCTCAGGCACTACAGCACCTCCTTGGACAATGTCCCTTGTAAAATTAGGGAGGTCCTGGGCACCTCCATGCCACAAGTTTAGGAAGGAAAGTGAACTAACTAGAAGACACATTAGAAAAAAATACAAGATGTCCTTAAATTTAGAACTGCACTGACAGCTCTTTCCTATTGGGAAGTGAGGTTTTTTTTTTTTTTTTTTTTTTTCCAGAAGAAATGTGAAGCTCATGAGGAAAAACCACTTTGATCAATAAACTCATTTTAGGAGAGACATGATCTAATATGTTAAACTTCTATTTGCTCAAGTCAACTTGCCAGAAGTTCTATTTATATCTATTCATTTTAAATATATCTTTTTGAATATAAGTTCCTTAGCACCAAGAGGTAGGAAAGACTGGAATGGGGGTGAGGAGAAATGAGGATTGAGGCCTGAAGAGTTCCAGTGCCTTGTTGAGTAGGTAAGTAGTGAAAGGCAATGCAAGACTCAACCTCTGTCTACTGCCAGTGTGCCGCCTTGCATTCTTCCCTCTGGTTCTTGATGCTTCTCCTGATTAATTCACAATCAGTGCTCTTGGATGTCTGCCTTCAAGGTATTGTTTCACATGAACAGTAAACTAAGTCTTAAAACAATTAATGCTTTTCATAAGTTGCTTTCAGTTTATGTAGTCCCATGTCATTTAGCATCAATTATTTTCTGAAAGTTCTCTATTTTTTATACTTATATATATGTATGTTTTTCTCCTGGATATTGATTCTATATTGAGAAGTAGAGAATGGGTGGCCAACTTCAGAGCAACTTTTACACTTCTCTATAGCACCATGGAATCCTGTAGCCTGGAATAGACTGTGAGGCTCAGTATAACTGGAATTAATTATGTTTTCATGTTAACTTAATCATGCTTACTCACTGAAGTAGCAGGAAACATTGAAGAGCTGCAGGGAGGCAGGCAAATCCCTTACCATCTACACTTTATATAAAATGGTCTTATAGACTAAGTCTGTGCTTGGAGGGAAAGTTTTCAGAATCAGTACAAATGTCTAGTTGTATGAGTACAGTGTAAATTGCAACATGTTCTCAGGACCTTACCAATAATAAAATATTAGATTATTTAGCCCAAGAATAAGGAAATCAAACAAGATTAAAAGGAGGTTTAATAAATCTTCAATTGTTTGGCAGGCATTATTATATAGACAACATTGTCAAGCTGTTCTTTACTTCAAGCAATATCAAATAGAATAAGAGATTAGCTTCAGGATAAGAAATTTAGATTAAGTCTATGGAAGAACAAATTGGTAGTAATGGTTCTGATTTTAGAAAAAGTTACTGACATCCAAGATGGCAGAGGAATAAGCTGAAGCTACACTAATCTCCTCCTAGGACTAATCTGGAACTACAACTAAATTGTAGAGAAATTACCCTAAATAACCAACAGAACACTAACTGGAGAGAAGCCTTATAACCACAGGCAGACAGAAGAAACCACTTCCTTCATCACAATGAGAGTGGTAGGGAGTGTGGGGGAGGCACAAGAGGGCTGCCTGGGGTACCATAGATGGCAGCTGAAATTCTGGGTGGATATTTCAGTGGCTGGGGGTTCCCCCTGAGAACTGTGGGGTCTAAACCCCAAGCTGAGCTCCTCAGCCTATAGCACCAGAGCTGGAAGTGAACACAGATAACATCCATCTGTGAAAAGCAGCAGGGTTTCTGTCTGCCAGGGAGAGGCAGTTAGAGACTCAGAGAGCCTCTTAAAGGGCCAATACACAAAATTTTGATTATAGCCATTTACCCTGGGTTCTGGCAGAGGGAGGGCAGAGTGGACTGGAGACACTTGAGGAGAGTCTGGGGTTGGTGGCTCTGGGGAGAGAACTGAAGGAACAGCCATCAGGATACCTGTGCTGAGTTATTCCCCATCCTGAAGAAGCCATCTTTCCCAGACAGAGCACTCCCCTCCAAATAGCATCAGCTTGAGGGGAAGCAATAGCCCTGCCTGCAGTAATTACTCTACCCTACCCTGTGTAGCTTAAGCCAGATTGCTGATTGCAGTTTAAGTCTATATGATTGATTGGTTTAACAACTAAGGCTGATCTCTGGGGGCTCTAGGAGACTTCAGCTGACCCTCCCAGGGCCTGGTGCTGATAAAAGCTGGCCTTGGCAACTCTCCTGGTTCTTTCCACACAAACAGGTCCAGCAGATGGAGCAACATGCTGTGGATCACTGATATCTTGGAACAGCAACAGGTTGACCAGGGCAAGTCACAAGCAGCATCTGACAAAGTCCTACACCATAGTCTTTGCATATCCACCCAATACATAGAGACAACTACAAAGAAGAAGCCAACATGGGAAGGCAAAGAAACAGAACCTAAATGAAAGAACATTAGAATTTCCTAGAAAAAAGCTAGATGAAATGGCAGCAATCAATTTATCAGGTAGAGAGTTTAGAATAATGATTATAAGGATATTCAAAAGCATGAAAAAAGACATAGAAGCCATAGAAAAGGACCAGTCAGAAATAAAGAAAGCAATATCTGAAATAAATATACTGGAAGGAATAAACAGTAGGTTATATGAAGCAGAGGATTCAATTAGTGATTTGGAAGACAAGGTAGGAAAAAACACCCAGGCAAAGCAGCAAAAATAAAAATAAATTAAAAATGAAGATAGATTAAGAAACATTTTGGATAACATGTAGCATAACTACATCTACATCATGAGAATTCCAGAAAAAGAGAGCAAGCAAGGGATCAAGAACCTATCTGAAGAAATAAGGACCAAAAACTTCCCTAATCTGGTTAGGAAAAAAGACACACTAGTCCAGGAAGCTCAGAGAGACCCGAATAAGTTGGATCCAAGGAGGCCTACCCTGAAACACATCAAAATTAAAATGACAAGGTTTAAAGACAAAGAGGGAATACTAAAAGCTACATAAAAGGGAGCACCAATTTACTGTCATCTGATTACTCAACAGAAACATTTTAAGCCAGAAGGGAATAGAGTAAAATATTCAAGGTGATGAAAAGCAAGGACCTACAACCAAGGCTACTTTACCCAGCAGGGCTATCATTTAATATTGAAAGAGAAATAAGGAGCTTTCCAGACAAGAAAACAATAAAGGAGTTCGTTAAAACTGAAGCAGTACTACAATAAATGTTAAATGCTTGCTTGCTTGAAGAAGGAAAGAAGGAGAAGGAGAAGAAAAAAAAAGAAAAAGAAAAAAACAGAGCAAAACAGTCTAATGATAAAGCAACAGTAATTATTATCTATCCATAAATACCTTAAATAGAAATGGATTAAATACTCTAATGAAATGACACAGAGTAGCTGAATGGATAAGAAAACAAGACACATCTCAGATAGAAAGATACACACAGACTAAAAGTAAAGGGATGGAAATAGATAATGCATACAAATGGAAAGGAAAAAAGGCTGCTGTCAGTAGCAGTACCTATATCCTACAAAATAGACTTTAATACTAAGGCTATAGTAAGAGACAAAGAAGGACACTGCATAATGATAAAGGGAACAATCCAACAAGAGGATGTAACCCTACATACATTTATGTACCCAACACAGGAGCACCTAAATATGTAGAGCAAATCTTGATGGACAGACTCAGATAGAGAGCGAGCAGGATGACAGCTGGGGAGAGGAGGTTAGAGGATGGGGGGATTGAGCCAAAAGGAAAAAGGACTGATGGACATGGACAACAGGAGTGACTGCTGGGGAGGACGGGTATAAGGGAACTACATGGTAATGTGAAAAAATACAATAAAAATAATTGATAAATTAAAAATAAAATTAATATGCATTTCCTAAAAAAAAAGAAAAAAGAAAAAGTTACTGGAAGAATAATAAAGGATGTTACAGAAATAAGTTATCACCTATCTGTGGTGATTTATTGTTCCATAATCGGCCAGAGGATTCAGTAATTATTCCAATTCAACAAATATTATGTTATTTTTTTTCCTAAAATAATCTATAGTTTGGTAGAAAAAAATAGACAAATATACCTATAACTGAGAGGAAAGTGCCTCAGGAATTCATAAGAGAAAGAAAGACTATACATTTGAAGAAATCAAGAATGAGTGTATATAGAATATATAATTGGAAGTTAACATTGACAAAAATGTAATTTTAGTGGTTCAGAAACTGTGTGCTGTGGTTCTGTATGTGTGTGTCTTTGAGGACAGGAGGTAAAATCCAATTAAGATAACAGTGTTACTGAACAGCAGGTGGGGTCCTCCTGCCTGCCACCACCCTGTAGACAAAATTCTGGATGCAAAGGTTTGGTGATAAAGGAAAAGGAGCCTTTATTCAAAAGGTACACACTTTTGGAATAACAGCTTTCTACATACATTAGTTACAGCTTTAATCACTTAGGGCTGTCAATTAAGACAAATCTTTAACACCTGAGTTCCCCTACTATTGCCCTGTTAGTTTTTAATTATCTTATTTCTATAGGATTAGTTTATAAAATACAGAAATGACAAACTTTTGAAGAATGTCAGGCCTCTACCTCACAGCTTATCCCCTTTAGAACACCCAATGAAGAATAACCCTGTTACCCTCTGCCAGGCAGAGGCTGTGCCTGAGCTCCTGCCCATCCAAAATACCACCCATTGAGAAATGCAGGCATCTGCAGCAGGATCATCCAGGCATCCTCGAGGAAGAAGAGCAGGAGAACCAGTCCCTGCCTTCTTTTTATTTTAAATCTTCTGGCTCATAATTTCATGCACTCTGGAGGCATTCAGCTTCTCAGCCAATCATGTTCTAGAGTGTTTACCATTGCCTAGGCCTCTCCCTACTCCTCCCCAGTGATCTGATCAGATCTCTCTGTGTTGATAATATAGGCAAAAACACAGAAACAATTTACATAAGTGAGAGGGCAGGTTAGTTTACTTGAAATATAAAACAAGTTGAAACAAATAAATGAGCTCCCCTAAGGAGAGAATTGAGAGAGAAGAAGGATGAGAAAAGAACTTGGATTAAGAAGGCAAAAGGAGGAAGAGAATCAAAAGGAAGATGCATGCATTTTGTTTTCTTTAATTCATTAATTGTTTCAACAAATATTTGTTGAACACTTGTGATGTGCTAAATACTGAAAGGTGACTAAATATTTACCACTTTCATGGGACTTATAATCTAACGGCAGAAAATACCTATGAAATAATAATGCAAATAAACACAGAATACGATTGGGATGCTACAAAAGAGAGACATCGATTGTGAAGGCCAGGTTAAGTAGTGATAGTAGATCAAATTGAAGAAGTAGCTATAGACCACCTTATTAAGATTTTAGGACATGGAAAGACCTTAAAGGGCTTTAAATATGTGGGTGACATAAACATAAACGCATTCAGAAAAAATGTTACCAGTGTTCCAGCATGAAGAATTGATCAAAGAGAGGCAAGGTGAGTTAGCAAGCTATTTCACTATTCCAGGTAACAGATTATAGTAACTTGGCTCAGAGTTGTGGCTATGAAAATAGAAAGAAGTATACCAAAAATAACCTAATTTGATGACTAAATGGAGATGTATTGGAGTTAACAATAGTAAGACTTGTTGCCAGAGCTGATGGAGAGGTTGAGAGCCTAGGTAGATAACTGGCTTGTGCAAATGATTTGTGATGACCATTTAGCAACCTACGACTGATGGAGAGGCAGGTTTCCAGGGAGATGTCATGAGTTCAGTTTACAAAATCTTTAGCTTAAGCTGCTTTTGAGATTTCAAGTTGATGGTTTAATAGACAGAAGTATGAGACAAAGCTTAAATTGTCTGGGACTAAGATGTAATTATGTACATTTCCTATGTAAGAGTATAATAAAACTGTAGGAATAAATAAGATGACCCAGGGAAAGAGTATGATATAGAATATGAGGAGAAGAGGGCCTAGGGCCATGCCTTGAGAAACTCTAATAACTAATGGACCAGTTTAGAAGATAATAATCCTATAGTCATATTCAGGGAGTTAGTGAAAGTAGGAGGCAAATAGGAAGAGTACAGTGTCACAGATGCCAAGAGCAGAATATACAAGAAGAAAGGACTTGGTCTGCAGTGATTCTGCTGACAGGCCAAATAAGGTGAAGACTAGAGTGTTTGTTGGATCAGCATGGGGCAAGAGTGGAGGCTCCTTAAAAAAAGCTTTCTCCCATCTGGCTAGGCACAGTTAGATGTAGCCTCATTTGGATTCCCACTGAAGTGTGCTTAACCTGGTTACAGCACCTACTACTTCTATTTGAAATGAGAGAGTGGGTCATGTCTCTTCCTACAGAGGGCAATGCCTCTTTTACACAATTTGTTTCTTGGAAATGGGGTAGGTCTTCAAAAATGTGATATGTGAAATGTATATTTATTGTATATATGAGTAGAACATAGAGAATAGTTAAAAGGACAGGAAAACCTAGAGTGGACAGGAGTGGCAAATGTCTCAGAGGATTTGAGGATAAGTAGAACTAGCAAATATCATCATTCATGTGTGTGAGAGAATTGAGCCCTTGGCCCACAAGGATAGTCTTCCCTTCAGAACACCCAGTTCAGAACTCTGAGGCATAGCTATTCCATTGTTATTAATTGGCTTCTTTAAAAACAAAATCAATCTACTCTATTTCTTTATTGGTGATGTCCTTGTAGACATCAGATGGCTTTGCTGAATGACATCACTGAAAGCTGTCAGTCAGAAACTATATCAGTAGCTGGGGAAAGAAGCAAAGGATTTGCCTTTCTAAAACCCACATAAATTTTCCTTTTGAAATCAGAAGTATAATGAGCAATTAAGTAAGAAGAGCTAATAACCACATGCTCAACATTTCAACTTTACAAATAGAATGAATTACCTGTCTCTCCTTCACTATCATATGATAATTTCCTTCTTCGTAGTTTGTCTCCTTCAGAGTCATTCATGGACTGTGATCGTAGCAGGAGGTCTGCCTTTGGTGATAGAACGTGAAGATAAAATGGAAGATTATTCAATTTGAACATAATCATTATCAGTAAACTCTTTACTATTTCATATAATTTCAACCACTTGAGAATTATTAGATTGCAGGCAAACAGCTAAGATGCTTTGCTTATTGATTGTCTCTAAATTATAAAGTAGATTGATAGAATAATTCTGATAGTTTCACCATCTGAAGGGAAATTATAGTTTTAGAAGTTATTCATCAGAAATGTTCAGGGATGATGTTGGCAATATTTAGAGACAACACATTTCTTCAAGTGAAATGTATTTTATGTAACTTTGTAAAGTTAAAATAAAAACAATAATAATAATTTTAAGGACTTGACAGAATGTGTATTACTTCAGAGAAAAAATGTGAACTAATTATAATTAGCTATGATGTTTAAATTACATGGTAATGATTGGAAGGTGGTGCATTTACACAATGGAATACTACTCGGCTGTAAAAAAAGAAGGAAATCTTACCCTTTGTGGCAGCATGGATGGACCTGGAGAGTATTATGCTAAGTGAAATAAGCCAGTCAGAGAAAGACAAATACCATACAATTTCACTTATGTGTGGAATCTAATGAACAAAATAAACTAACAACAACAACAAAAAAACAGAAACAGACTCATAGATACAGAGAATAGACTGACTGCTGTCAGTATGGAGGGGTGTTGGGGAGCTGGGCAAAAAAGATAAAGTAAGCAAATAAACCCCCCCAAATCTCATAGATATAGACAACAAGATGGTGATTACCAGCGGCAAAGGGAGGTGGGGTAGGTAGAAGAGGGTAAAGGGAGGATAAGTAATGATAGAAGGGGACTTGACTAAGGGCGGTAAACACACAGTACAATAAACAGATGATGTTTTTAGAATTGTACACCAGAAACCTATATAATTTTATCAACCAATATCACCCCAATACATTCAATAAAATACACAAAAAATAAAATAAAGTTCACAACAATTAATATAATGCTGAATTTAATAAACCCTATGCTTTGAACTATTTATTTTTCTCCCAGTTTCTCCTCCCTTACTCCTCTTATTCACTTTGTAAAATACCAGTCTTGTAAATACAAAGGTAACCTCCCAAATAAATAAAGAAAAAGGAAGCTCTTGTTTTCTTTACTTGGTCACAGACTAAACTTTTTATGTAAAGAAGTTACCTGTGGTAGATGTTTGCTGTCTTCAAGGCAAACTCAGAATAAGTTTGGTAACATTAAACTAGGATTTGAAAAAGTGCTGAAGTAAAACCATTATTAAAACATGCTAACGATAATTTGAACATCTTACCACCTAAATATTTTTTAACTTTTCAGAGTTTTGTAAAGAATTAGCTGAGCTGAGCTGGTGCTTCACATACCTTAATGACCTTAAAAGTCAAACTAAAAATTTTTGTGCAGCAAAGGAAATCATCAACAAAATGAAAAGACAACATACTGAATGGGAAAATATATTTGTTAATGATACATTCTATAAGGGGTTGATAACCACAATTTACAAAGAACTCATACAACTCAACATCAAACCATTAAACAATTGACAATGGGCAGAAGACCTGAAAGACATTTCTTCAAGTGGACATACAGATGGCCAAGAGATGTATGAAAAGATGCCCAATGTCACTAATTATCACAGAAAGGTAAATTAAAACCACAATAAGACATTACCTAACATTTTTCAGAGTGGCTATCATCAATAAATCAGTAGACAACAAGTCTACTTGTTGTAGACTTGAAGAAAATAGAACTCTAACGCACAGTTGGGACTGCAAATTGGTGCAGCCACTATGGAAAACAGTATAGATGTTCTTCAAAAACTAAAAATAGAAGTACTGTATAACCCAGCAGTTATACTTCTGGGTATATGTTTGAAGAAATCCAAAACACTAATTTAAAGAGATACATTCACCACTATGTTCACTGTGCCATTATTTATAATAGGCAAGATATAGAAGCAACTCAAGTGCCCATCAATGTATAAATAGATAAAGAATTAGGGCTATACATACACAATGGAATATTACTCAGCCATAAAAAGAATAAAATCTTACTTTGCAATAACATGGATGGACCTAGAGGGTATTATGCTAGTGAAATCAGTCAGTCAGAGAAAGATAAATATCATATGATTTCACTTATATGTAGAATCTAAAGAAAATAACCAAACCAAATAGAAACAGACTCATAGATACAGAAAACAAACTGAGGGTTGCTAGATAAGAGGCAGATTGGGTACTGCAGTGAAAATGATGCAGGGATTAAGAAGTGCAAAGTAGTCATAGGGATGTAAAGTACAGCATAGCAACTATAGTCAGTAATATTGTAATAACTATATACAGTGCCAGCTAGGTACTAGGATTAGTGGGAGGATTATTTTATAAATTGTATAAATGTCTAATCATTATATTGTATACCTGAAACTAATACAAAATAATACTAGATGCAAATTGTAATTAAAAATAAAAGAAACTTTTTATTTAAGTTTAAGTTTCTCACAGTGCCCTGGAATGACTGTACCTCTCAGAAGAATTAAGTCTACCACCTTTTACCTAACTATTGACATGAGCATCTGTTTTTCCAGAGAGTATATAGTTAGCATTAAGAACATGGACAAGTTTCAAAAGTCCAAAAGTTCATATCTGACAATAAAATAGTATTTAGAATTGGAGTTGGGATTATAGGATTTTGGGGGGAAGAGGATGGAGGAATAATCTAGTGATAAATAGTGGGCTGCAACATAAGTTCTCTATTCTTAAAATAGTGGTAGATCATAAGGATATATTTTCATAGTGGAGGAAAGTGAGGGATATAAGGACTATACTCTCAAAACCCATTCTACGTGAAATTATATGTAGAATCATTTAGCATATTCTTATTATACTATATGTTATTTATTCTGTGGTACTAGTTTTGACTCAGGTGTAAGTCTGATTAATTTTTTACCTCTGTGATTTGGAAATTGTGTTAAATATGGACCTAAACTAGAGTAAGTTTAATTATTTTATTATCATTACAAATACATTGCTAACCAATAAATGTGTAAAGGATAGCTAAAAGAATATTTTCACCTCTGAATAACATACACTTGTTTAGGGGATTTTCAATAGTCTAGAATCACCAATTTCTTACAAATAGTTGGCACACCCAATACAAACCAAGGCTATTTAAAATCAGTATGTCACCTAAGCGTTCTTAAAAGGTCAAACTTAACTGACCTACTTAAAGTTATGTAATATATTTTAAAGAAATTAGACTGAATTAATTCCCTATAATTTAGAAATTTCAATATTAAGTTGGCTTTTTCTTCCAGCTATTCAGAATTGGTAAAATTTTGCTACAGTATTTTGCTTGACATTTCAGGGGTATTTGTGCAGTCTGAGAATAAAATAAAATGTCAAAAGTACAAGAAATAAGAAAACAGTTAACATATACCTTTGCACTCTCATGTCTTAGGTTGAAAGTCAGTTCCAGGTTTGTGAGAAAGTGATCAGAAAACTCGGGATACATATCCAAAACCTCCAACAAGTCTTCTCTCTGGATCTTGTGCAAGTCACAGTATGTGAGGGCTCTCACATCTGCATTAGACTTTCCAGGTTTGGCATAAAGATGAACCATTTCTCCAAATATATCATTTTTCCCTTAAAACAAGAAAAAAGAAAAGGAAATAAAGAAATCTGAATTTAATATTTTGTTTTTCCTAAAAGTAGATGGGAACACTGACTAACTTCTGAACTACAGATTTCGAATGTAAACCCTATGGCCAGCAGACTCTTGAGTCGCAGAGTATCTCAGTCATGCTTGTTTGTTGAATGGGGTTCACCTCTTAGTGCACTGGTCCTAATATAATCCCCATTTTTTTTCTTGTTTTGCTATTTTTGGCTAAACAACTGGAATGCAGCAAACATGGCTTTAGTTGGCTATGCCTCACAGTGCTAAAAATCCTTCTTGCCGTATAGTAGGTGTGGTCTAATTTTGTCAATCTGGAAATGTGACAAAGGCTGCAGTGAGTCAAGTTCATGAACTTTCTGTCTCAGGATGGTCTCTGCATGAAACGCTGGGCTCTGATGTAACACTTTCAACACTAGGACGAGGGATACAATCTGAACATACCCTCTTGCCTTCAGTAAGCACTACTGGATTTGCCTTTAATGAATTTGTCCAATTGCTTAATAAATCTAGTTATATTTTCTGAGCATATACAGGCATGCTTTTGTACCAGATGGCCTTGATTCTGAAAGTGTGTCCTAGCATTCTTGCCAAGCATGGAGTTACTTCAGTGTCTGGATTCTGATAGGCCTTCTCCATCCCCTCTGCCTGGCCATACGCTGCCTGCTTTGCCAGGCCCTGTTGAATGGTGAGGATGACAGTGATAACAGCAGCAACAAATGCTCATTGAGGACTAGGTAGGTGCCAGGCACTGTGTCAAATGTTTAGGTATATTATTTCATTTAATACCCCAAATGACCTCATGAAGAAATTACTAATTATTATATGAATTTTATTAATATGGAAAGAAGGTTAAAGAGTTGAACTGATTAAGTCAAAGTCACCTTAGCTGGAGGAGAGAGTAACCATGATTAAATCCCGTGCATTATGACTCTGGGCAAAATCTTTACATACCTCTTATGTTTAATTTTTTCCCAATATTTCCCACGAATGTCTGGCCACTTAGATTTTTCTGTCTCTGAATATCAAAACATTTAAAAATTATACCTGTGAAATATATATTTAATAACTAGCAATAGATTATTGATTATATAACTTTTAAAGATCCTCAATGGCAGTATGAAATAGTACTTTCCTACATATATCCTCAAGCTTTTTTTCATATTTGAAAAAAAAATCCCTGGATCTGTTAATTTTAATTTGTTAGACAAGTTCATATATATCCAACCATGGAAATTATAAGACCTTGAAATAATAAAGTTCTAACTAATCAAAAAAAAATGCTGTAATGTTCTTATCTTAAAGGTGAATTTTGGGGGAAGAAATTAGATACCATATCTTTACAATAAAAATTGATATTAGAGCAAATATATTAACTTTACTTTAAATGAATGCTTGCATTTAAAAAATAGAATTAATAATCATAATTTGAGAAGATTTCAGTTGTGGATTTAAATGAAATGGAGAAAAGAGAATTTCTTTAAGTTTTTTACAATTTTGATATGTCAGTATAGGTGTTATTGAAGAAAATCCCTGAATTAAATTCAGCATGGGCTTTGCATTTTAATTAGCTTACATGACTGTAAATGAGCAAAAAGTAAGCCAGTTTACATGTATACCTTAACTATATTCTAAAATTACTATTTTTAAATCGAGAAGGCATATTGCTTGCCTGTAGAAACTGACTCTGGCTGATTTAAAGATTAGGAAGGCAGTGAAGCATGCTCCTTCCCTGCAATATCCCAGAGCAAACTGTCAAAGGCCAGATCTGGTGAAAATCCAACTCTATTGTATGATTGCTAAGTGAATCAGAATACGTTTTTATTCTTGTGTGCTTATTGTTTTGTAAACTGAATTGTACATCTTGTCAAATTTGGGAAAAAATTTTAAGGCTGTTACTATGATAAAATTATCAAAATATATTACTCAAACATCTCCATTTGTGCATTGGGTCCTATGCAATGACATACTCTGGTTCTACACAGAAGAGAACAAACTACATCTTTGCCTTTTTGGATGTTAACATAAATGAAAGAAAATCATTGAATTATAAGATTGTTATTTAAACAGACCTGCATTTAATCCACAGGGAAAAGGTGCAAGTGATTGCAAACACGGAGGGGTGCAGATGGGGGTTGCTAAGGGCAGCCTGAAGTTTTAACCTACTGGCTCAGGGGTAGAACAGGAAAACTGACCTTTTCCTCTGCAACCTTGTTTTCCCCTACTCTCCTGATATTCCAAAGAAATCTTACAAGTCACCCTGGCTAAATTTTTTCTGAAGAGGCAGATTGGACAGATGATTCTCTTTTGCACCCAAACCAGTTTATCACTAATTATAATATCCTCACCAGAATTTCATAGCTCTATGCTACCTAGATAATGACTCAAATAATTCAGTTTGATGTAACATAGCAGGTAAAAGTACATGGCAAATAGATGAAATTCATCAAAACATAAACCCAGTTCAAGACAGGGCATTGGCACATGCTGGCCAGTATGTTTACAGTATGCACATCTTATTTAAGGTGTTAAGGGATCAAGCATGAATCCAACGTCTTCTCAAATGAAAAGGAAAATACTGACTACTTTCAAATATTGGGCCTTGAATGTCGAAGGAGCTGCCAAGGACAGAAGAGAGTCATGAAACAGTTTACATATCAGAGAAAATGTGAGAGTCAAGAAAACATATTTTCTGGGATGTTAATTTGATTTGAATTGAGTTTAAATACAACTTTAAAATTACCCATTAGTCTTAAATTGTACTCATAAATAAACAGATCATTCCTTTTTTTCCTATTTTAAACTACTCATTGTACCAGCTTATAACGGAAATTGTCACCCTCCAGTTCTAAAACACTCACCCAGAATAGCTACCACAATGTCATCTTTGAGTATTTCAATGGAGCCTCTGGATAGGAAATAAAGTGCAGTGAGGACATCCCCACAGTGAACCAGAGTGTCTCCTGGAGGTGCATGGGTGGTCTTGAACTTCATTGCCAAAGCTCTAAGGCAACCTTTACTTGCCCCCCGAAAGGCTTTGCAGTTTTGCAGCAAAGTCTGGTTGAGATGTAGACAAATGTCAGCTTGTAAACATTCTGGGAAACCCTTGAGGACCTGAGGAAAACAAGTAAAGAGTTTCATACTACAGCGCACAGGGTACTTCCACCTGAAATAAAGTATATTTGTTGCGCACAGAACCACAGGTGTGGTTAATTGTCACACAAGAGTTCTTACAATGCTTCTACCTCGCCTACCTTAATGAATACTTGGTTTGCTAAACATGTTAGAATTTTAACTCAAATACTTGTTCTCTAAATTAACTGCAGGCATTCAGACTCAACACAAATTCCGTCTCATTAAAATGTAATGCCTACAATATTTCACAGTGCTTCTCATTCTCTGCATTATGTTATTTAACATCATACTGTGCACAGATATAATACGATGTGAAAATTAATAAGACATAATTAATGAAGGGCGGTACAATTAGAAAGACAACTTTTTGAAGGAATCTCAAGTCAATTTGGATTGCTATCTCTGGTATACCTGTCTTAGTTATAATTAATAAAATAATGATCCTGAAATAGCCACTGTATTTGTAAATGTCATACACCAGAGAGTGATCTTAGTTAACAGTACTCAGCATATTTATGTTTCATATGCATATTATTAATAGTAAATATTGTGATAAACAATGAAAATAGAGAAAGAGGAGGAGAACAGCAAACATACTTTAAAAGTGTAGTTTAGTTTTCAGAATTGGAAATTCTGCTAGAATTTACAGTGAATATATAAAGCTTCTAACAGTGCTACTATTTTGACAGCCTATTCAGTGACTAATTTAAAACTTGTAGGAAAGATTGAAAATAGCTTGTGACAAGTGCTACTCAACTTAAACTGAATAAAATTTTATGTTATTTTGTAGAATTCCCAGTTTTCAGTGGGAAAAGACACTCTACTCTTGCTTCTCTGTGTTTAGCTCTTTTGAGTTCCATATATAGATTTTAATTCTCATGTTGACTTTATTAATACAAATATAACCATTTAAATGCATTTTGGGGGGGTAAGAGGGAGGAGGCATGTATAGTGCGTAACAGTGCAACTTAAGGACTTTTTGCATAGATAATTTAAGTGTATGTGACCTATGGAGGAACTTCAAATTAGATTATATTTGAGTTAACTTACAATGATTATTACTTTAAATATTAAAGCGGCCACAGGGATCCTGGTTTGGCAGGGCCACTGTGTGATACGGTCTGTCAGCCTGACAGTGGTTACAATATAAAAGGACCCACGAGAGATCTGAAGCACAGCAACTGCTATTTCCAATCTTGTCTTCTACACTGCAGAGTTACCCACAGAAATGGGTCAAGGGTGACTCAGAACGAAATCCACGGAATATGAGTTTAGATCATGAATTTGCCATAGGCTCATGCTTGTGCAAGTCACTTCATCCATCTGTGTTTCTTTGCCAGAGAGTAAAAGTGTTTTCAATATTAAAATTTGTCGTAAGTTACCAATAGTGTGCTAATTGTCAGACACTGCTCACCCAGTCCTGCACAGCTGTAGGGACTCAGACTTTATCCTGGATTTCCTGTGTTACCTGGTTCAGACCTGAAAGAAATGAGCCTTCCTCCATCTGAGTTCCTAGGGACTCATCTGAACCTCCATCCTTAACTGTAGCTTCCAGGCTTCATCTACATGACTGGTCTCCTGGCAGATTTTCTACTTGGACTGAAGTCCTATTTAAAGATGTAACTTGCTTAGTCTTTGCCCATTTCTTCATAGACTCTTCTCGCTTTTTATTGGGATTCAACAGCCCAGCTCCTCTCATGGAACCAACCCTCTAAGTCTCTGATCCCTTCTACCTGTTGAAACTATCACATTGGATTTCTTGGCAAGTGATGATAGATTGGAGTTAACCTAGGTTTGGACACTGTGTTTTGAAAGGGGGCTGCTTTATTTGGGAGTGTTAAAGTATGAAAAAAAAAGTGTTCATTGGCATATAATTTACTTTTCCTATGAAGCCCACTGTTGTCTCAGCACAGCTCTCAGATGTCTCCATATAGATAAAAATGGACTCTCAGTCACCAAGAAACAAAATAGATGTGCCTCTTTTCCCCTTAAGATTTAGCTATAATGAAGTACAAAGGGCATTTTATATTTCACATGTACAGGGGAGATAGTGTTACCATTATAGTAGCTGGGATGAGAATACTGAGCTTGTAGTGGCTATGTCTGGCATTTTCATGAAATTTCTCAGTTATACTATGTAAGCATAGCTTGGGAATGGAGGGAAACTTGTGCATGTGTGTGCATGTGCGTATGCGCGTTTTGACTTGGAAGATGCAGATGCAATAGAGGTAGAGGAGATTTATTTCTCTGTGTTTTATTAGCTATGGAATCAGATAGGCATGAGAAAAAGTCTAGTTTATCACTTACTATTTGTGACTTTGGTCAAGTCAATGTACTTTTCTTGAGATTCAGTTTCTTCTACTGGAAAAATACTTAATAATATATACTTGACAGGGTCATGCTCACAATTAAATGCAATAACATATGTAAATCATCCCATGCATTGTAAATGATCAATAGACAGTTCACTCTGACCCTTCCTCCCTCCCTTCCTTCCTTCCTCCTTCCTGTCACAAATATTTACTGTCCTGAAGAACTGATATGTTCTTTTTAGCTCAAAATTGAGAGATACAACATCCACTGTGTTATTTTCTTTTATTTTTTTTCTGGTGAATAAGAAATTCCCTGCTAAGGTTTGTGTTCCATTACCTCCACAGAGTTTAAACATTTTGTGCTCCATTGCCTCAATGGGGTTTTAGAATTCTTTTTCCTTTCATCTCTCTAACCATTGTTCCCTGTTTCTGACTTCTGTTAAATGTTTTGACTTACTTACACTTAGGTTTTTCACTGTGAGTTGTATTACGTGCAACCTTTAGTTAGTTACTAAAATCAATTTACAAGTATGTTCTTGGAATTCTAGTATTAGAATCACTCACAAATACTGAAAAGTTGGGAAAGTTTTTCAGCACCATTCTCAAATGTCCTTGTTAAATGTTGCCATCTCCTAAGGTCATTCTATCGGAAGTAACACCTGTGGGAAAGAATAACTTCAAGTTGGAGGCACCATAGAATTCCGTGGAGAAGCCTTTGCACAGGGGAGACATTCACAGATCTTGGCATGATGGACTTGCCTAGATTAAATAATACTCCTGTGGTATTAATCCTTACCTGAGTTTCTTAAGATAGTTACATGGATCACTCAAGTAAAACTCAATGGAAGTTAGTATTCTGTAACTAAATCTCTTACTTGTCCAGAACTTTGCATATTCGAAATAAGTTAGCAGCTTTGGAATATGGGTTATGCCTAAGTAAAGGTGCTTTTAAAAGGAGAGTTAAAAGAGACGGAGCTGTAGTGAAATGAGGTAAAAGAACATTGAAAAAGAATGGGAAAAAGAAAGCTTTAAGTAAATATTTATCTAAGGTACCCCATTCCATTGGTCCCAGCAGTGTGGCCTTTCTCTCTTCCTACTCATTGTACTTTGTTTGGTGAGGTTTAGTTCTTCTGCTAAATTACCTGATTTGGAACTTCCTCAAGTAGCTCCCAGATATTGGCATGTTATCATGCCAAGCAGATCTGGCTGCAAAGAGCAGTCATGTCAAGAACAAACCAAGACATAAGCTGGTTTAATGACCGTTACAGTCATTTCTACTACCACCTACACAGCCTTCTTGTCTGTCACATTTTCAAACACCAAGGGAACAAAGCATCTTTTACTGTGTAGGTCCAATGTTTTATTTACCAAGTCTGAGTCCACAGGCCATGGAGCTGGAGCACTGTACAGAATCAGCTTCACAGCCTGCATAGGGAAAAGTGTCCTCATTCTTTTAGCAAATATTTATTATCCACCTTTATACCAGGTACTATGGGAGCACAACAGTGAATGAAACACACTCTGAAAATTGACCTACTCTCAAGCCTTTCTCTAAATACCCAGATTTAAAAAAAAACAAGGTTTACCCAGAAGTTCCCACACTTGGCTTTTCATGCCAAATTTGGGTCTTTGCAATTGTATGTTTATAACACTAGTCATTTAAATGAACCCTGGAGGTAACACTCAATTTAAGGTGAGTGATAATTTCCAATTTCACCTTTCTAATATTGACTGTAATGTGGGCAGGTTTTGAAAAGTCCCTGAAGTTTCAGAAAATTTTTTCAAGGCTGCTAAAAATCCTATGTCTTTGTTATGATATAGATCACTTGAATATTTTTTTATCAATGTATAGTTGCCTCTCATGCCTCCCCTGCTGGGAACTGGCCTGCAACCCAGGCATGTGCCCTGACTGGGAATTGAACTGTGATACTTTGGTTCGCAGGCCCGAGTTCAATCCACTGAGCCACACCAGCCAGGGCTGAATATTTTATAAATGTAAGATTAATTTCTGTTGAATTTATGTAGGTAAAACTCTTTAGGACTCTCAAATGAATGAGACAGTTGTTCTTTTAAGTGAGTATGAATGTTTTCTGTGGTTGTTAAATCAACTCCAAAGCTTAGAACCCAAAGTTTAAGAACATGCAAAAAAGAATTAGCCAACAAATACAAAGCAAGGTAACATTATTAAATCAAAGTAAAAATGTTTGCAGAAATCACACAGAAAGCAAAAATAAAAATAATGAACTACTCCATAGCAAGCATCTAGCAAAAATGATCAAACATTAATTCAAAAGTAGTTAACTTTACGTTAAACTTCCCTCAAGTGTACATATGCTGACATGCATCTATTGGAATATTACAATATTGTAATATTTGCAATTATGTAGCATGTGAATTCAAATTTTCACTAAACTGAGCAATACATATAAAATTTAGAAGCAAATAGATGTTGAAGTTGTGAGCCTTGCAACTTCTGATTTGATATATGTGTGTTCATCAAAATCACATTAGTTTTATTAACATTTTAATAAATAAATATTTAAATTTAAATATATATTAATACCAATAAAACAACTACATAATCTATATTCTGTAATGGGGCTTAATTGAAAGATAAGTTTGGCCCAGATCTGTGATAGAGTATAATTAGAGAAATGCACCCTAGACTTCAGTCAGTGGGGTCTAAGTAGGAAATTCTCATAAGGAATAAAGGTTTTTCTCTTTTTTGATGTGACACTCTTATATAACCCTCCAAGGGTTATATAAGTCCCCCAAGGATCTGCTTTATATTAAATTTGACTCTGGGAATAATTCTTTTATAATAATTTTTAATATGATTTTGTTTTTGTTTTTTCACAGGAACTATATATCTTGTGGGGAGAAAGGTGACTCCCCATCTCGAACCATGATTCTCTTCTCCAACCAGCAGTTTAGGGTTTCTCTTTGTTCCTATGAGATTAGTCTCCATGCTCCTGTCCCCACCTCCATGTGATTAAAGAAGGGCAAATGCTGCAGTAGAGAAACTTATTTCCTTATTCAAGTTTTATCTGGCAGCTGATAGATAAGAATTTCCCAAAGCAATTAAATATTCACAATACAGTTTGGGGCAAAAGTAGGTTTACAGTTGTGAGTACCCAAAAGATAGAGTTTATTCTTGCATTATAATTTATAAATTATTGTGTAATTTTTTAACACAAACAACTTTAAACCTACTTTTGCCAAACCCTGTATATTGACAATAAACTTTATTATTCCTGTCTCAAATTTAAAACACAGGATTCAATGTTCGCTGTTTCTTTGCAAAACACTCTCTATGGTGCTTACATTTTCTAAGATTTGTTAGAAGAGAGTCAATAATTGAGTTTTTACCAAGACTCTCCCTAGACTCTTTCCATAGTGTTTAAAAACATTGCACTTGCTTTAAAAAAGAATCATATGTATTCTTTTAGATACTTAATAGATACCCCCATCCACTAGTATTAGAGAGTTGATCTACATTGTAATGAATGGCTTTTTATTTGTTTTACATAGTGTAACTGTACATGGAGGCATTCCTAAAGGCAGGCTGAGTCCCAAAGGCAGGCTGAGTCCCAAAGGCAGGCTGAGTCCCAAAGCAGCTGACAAAGCACATTGAGAAAGAAAATCTGAGTATGGCAAATGGCTCTGCTAAACAGTAAATTAATCACATGGGCAATTTTGATAACTGTGATAACTAACACTAGGAAATTTTCTGGAAAAATTCTCTGAGTCATTAAATACACTTAAATCTTGACAAATAAGGATTAATCAAGACACAAATTAATATTCCCTAAGAAGCACTAAACTTCAAGCATGATTATCAAATAGATTATGGAAGTAATACATTAAATCTTCAGTTTCTTCATGTAAAATATTAAGTATACATGCTTAACATTCTATGGCATTTTCTAATTCTGATATAGTCATTGTTTGCCATGCGGGCATTCAGCATTTGATAAATCTTTAGCACTTACAAGATACTAAACCTTGCTTTTTGTTGTTTCTAGAAGATAATGTCCTTTCTTAATGGACTCTGTAATTTAGAGATCATATTATCTGATCATATTATTCCTATGGCTATGGTTTATCACTAAGGAGTAGGAAATACATATTTTTCATCTTTCCTTAATGATTACTTGTTTAATATTTCATATTTAATGATTGATCATGATAGGTGGATTCTTTTGGCAGTTTTAAAAATGCAACTATACATAATCATGGTCTAAAGCTCAAATTGTTTTGCCATTTACTTTCTTACTTTACCTTTACCTGGGTAATGAAAATTTAAAAAAAAATTTGTATGAGGTCATCATATCTGGCCAAATTGTTGGCAACACAGACTATTATGGAATCCATGACTAAGGACTTTTATAAGCCTTGAAAAATAATCTTTTGCATGTAACTTTGCAATGATTAGTATATGGTTACACAATTTAGAAAAAAACAGATAAACAAAAGAAAAACTTGTTATACATAGACATGTAAAAGAACAGCATAAACCCTCAACCAGTTTGGTACAAGTAAATGTTCCTAAATGATGAAACAGAGTCTTCCTTCTGGTGTCTTCCTCTTCCCTCTCTCACAGCTCCTGCCCCCAGTTAACAGCATCACTGTGAGATATTTCTTTGTTTTCAAGAGGACATAAACTTTCACCTAACCTAAATTAAGTCAGGGCCAAGGATAAGTTAGAATGTGGGTGATGGCACATGTGCAGAGGGAGGTTACAGCTATTATATACATGTCCTGTTACCCAGACACGAGAATGCTTCTTCTATAATTCAGCAAAGCTTACTTTAAAAGGTGCATTGCAGTTCCTGAAATAGGGTCTCCAGGGAAATCTCAAAACCCACTAGGATTTCTAAAGGTAATAGGAGGGATCTGCATACTCAGAAACAATTTGAGGACTATACCCTCAACCCTCCTATATCTTGAGAGGACAAGTAAGGTAAAGGATAAACAGACTACAAGTATAGTGAGGTCTATTGAATGATTTGCAAATGCTTCTTCCTAAATAGATTAATTGCGGATGACCTGAGCTTGCTCACAAAATAGGGAAATGGGAACAGGGAGGTGCCATTGGCAAGATAATGAAAAGAATGACTTAAGTACCACCTTGCAACTGATATACATCTTAAACTTGAATACACTTTTATGTTTTGGAAACATTGCTCATGTATAGTATTTTAGAATAAATATTTTGACTTATTTATTAATTTTATATAAAGAATATAGACTAGCCTGTTTTTTATATGTAAAAGCTGAAATATAAGTGCATGAAAGAGTTTTATTTATGAGAGAACTAAGATGCCAACCTTAGTGCAGGATTCTTTCCACAATTGTGACTTACCATAGCTACTCATCAGATTGGATTTCTATAGTTGTTTCCAGTATAGTAAGATGCAAAATGTTTCCTATTCACCTTATTTATTGGTTTTATCAATAAGTAACAAAAAATAGAAATATAGCACACAACCCATGTTCATTTTGTACCAGTTAGAGTATTTGTTCCCTTAAAAGATTAGGGCTAAACAACAATGCAATCATTTCCTAGAGAATGTGATGTCTATATCAGCAATTATACAACTTTTTGCAAAATAGCAGAAACTTTCAAAATAGTTTTATTCATCTATCAGATTTCTTTTACGGAAGAGAAATATTGTATTGGTTCCTGTTACCCAGCACCCTGCTCCAGACACTGTTGTATTCCTTCACATTTCTACTCCCACCAGTTGAGTTGTAAACCAGCTATGTGCGTTTTGAAACCTATTTATGACAGTTGTATTTGTCAGTGGAATCATATAATTTGATTGCATAGTGCACAAAGGAATAAGATATGGGTAAACAAAGACAGCAGATCTGCCTCCTCTCCCACCATGAAAATAAAGGTAAATGCTTTGAAAAACCTTTATAATGGGGAGGAACAACAACAAACAAAGCCCAGAGCAAGTAGAAGGAAGCAAATAACCAAGATCAGAGTAGCCTTAAATGGCATAGAGACTAGAAGTACAAATCTAAGAATCAATAAATCCAGGAGCTCGTTCTTCAAAAAGATAAAAGAAATGACAGACCTTTAAGCAGACTCATCAAGAAAAAAGAGAGAGGACCCAAATAAACACAATCAGAAATGAAAGAGGAGAGATTACAATTGACACCACAGAAATACAAAAGATTGTAAGGAATTACTATGAAGAACTGTATGCCAAGAAATTTGAAAACTTAGGTGAAATGAACAAGTTTCTAGAAAAATAAAATCTTCCAAAACTGAATGAAGAAGAAGCAGAAAGCCTGAACAGACAAATAATAGCTGACTAAATTGAAGGAGTAGTCAAAAATCTCCCAACACACAAAAGCCCTGGACTGGATGGTTTCACAGGAGAATTCTACAAAGCATTTAAGGAAAAGCTAACCCCTATCCTTCACAGACTATTCAAAAAAATCCAAAATGATGGAATACTCCCAAACTCTTTTTATGAGGCCAACATCATCCTAATCCCAAAACCAGATAAAGGCACAACAAAGAAAGAAAACTTCAGGCCCATATCGCTAATTAACATAGACACTAAAATCATCAACAAAATATTGGCAAACCGCATCCAAGAATACATTAAAAAATCATACACTATCACCAACTGGGATTCATCCCAGGGATGCAAGGATGGTTCAATATTCGCAAATCAGTAAATGTAATACATCACATAAACAAAAGCAAAGACAAAAATCACATGATCATATCAATAGATGTGGAAAAAGCATTTGATAAGGTACTGCACCCATTTATGACTAAAACACTCAGCAAAATGAAAATAGAGGGAGCATTCCTCAACCTGATAAAGGCAGTATATGAGAAATCATAGTCAACATCATACTCAATGGGCAAAAACTAAAAACTCTCCCATGAGGATCAGGAACAAGACAAGGTTGTCCACTTTCACTACTTCTATTCAACATAGTATTGGAAGTCCAAACCATAGCAATTAGACAAGAAAAAAAAAAAGCATCCAAATTGGAAAAGAGGAAACAAAACTGTCATTATTTGCAGATGACATGTTTGCATAGAAAATCCTATAGACTCCACCAAAAAACTGCCTGACCTAATAAATGAATTTGGCAAAACAGTGGGATACAAAGTCAACATTCAGAAATCAAAGGCATTTTTGTACACTGACAATGAAATATCAGAAACAGAAATCAGGAAAAAAATCCTTGATTTTTTTTAATCAAATCCCTCCATTTGATATAGCAACAAGAAAAATAAAGTACCTAGGAACAAACCTAACCAAGGAGGTATAAGACCTGTACTAAGAAAACCATACAACACTGAAGAGAGAAATTAAGGAAGACACAAACAAATGGAAGCATATAATGTGTTCATGGATTGGAAGAATTAACATAATCAAAATGTCCATACTACTGAAAGCAATTTACAGATTCAATGCAATACCTATTAAAGTACCAATGGCATACTTCACAGACATAGAACAAACATTTCAAAAATTTATATGGAGCCATAAACAAGCCCAAATAGCTGCAGCAATTTTGAGAAAGAAGAACAAAGTAGGAGGGATCACAACACCTGATATCAAACTATATTACAAGGCCACTTTAATCAAAACAGTATGGTGCTGGCATAAGAACAGATACATGGACCAATGGAACAAAACAGAGAGCCCAGAAATAAGCCCAAGTCTCTATGGTCAATTAATATTTAACAAAGGGGGCAGCAGCATACAATGGAGCAAAAGTAGCCTCTTCAATAAATGGTGTTGGGAGATCTGGACAGCTACATGTAAAAAAACAAAATTTGATCAATAACTTACACCATACACAAAAATAAATTTAAGGTGGATAAAAGACTTAAATATAATTCATGACACCATAAAAGTCCTTCAGGAGAACATAGGCAGGAAAATCTCAGATATTTCATGAAGCAATATTTTCACTGATATTTCCCCTAGAGCAAGGACATAAAAGAAAGAATAAACAAATAGGACTTCATCAAAATAAAAAGTTTCTGCATGGCTTAAGAAAACATCAGCAAAATGAAAAGGGAACCAACTGTATGGGAAAATGTATTTGCCAATGATATGTCAGACAAGGGTTTGATCTCCAAAATATATAAAGAACTCACATGACTCCATTCCAGGGAGACAAATAATCCATTTAAAACTGGGCAAAGGACCTGAACAGACACTTCTCCCAGGAGGACATACAGAGGACCCAGAAACATATGAAAGGATGCTCAGCATCACTAGCCATAAGAAAAATGCAAATTAAAACCACAGTGAGATACCACTGGTCAGAATGGTCATCATAAACACATCAACAAGTGCTGGCAAGGTTGTGGAGAAAAGGGAACCCTAGTGCACTGTTGGTGGGAGTGCACATTGGTGCAGCCGCTGTGTAAAACAGTATGCAATTTCCTCAGAAAACTAAAGATGGAACTGCCTTTTGACCCACCAATTCCACTGCTGGGACTATAACCTAAGAATCCTGAAACACCAATTCAAAAGAACCTCTGCACTCCAATGTTCATAGCAGCACAATTTACAATAGCCAAGTGCTGGAAGCAACCTACGTTCCCTAAGTGCAACCTAAGTCAGTAAATGAATGGATCAAAAAACTATGCTACATTTACACAATGGAATTCTATGCAGCAGAAAGAAAGAAGGAGCTCCTACCCTTTGAGACATCAGGGATGGAATTGGAGAGCATTATGATAAGTGAAATAAGCCAGGTGGCAAAAGACAAATACCATATGATCTCACCTGTAACTGGAACCTAATCAATAAAACAAACAAGCAAACAAAATATAACCAGAGACATTGAAATTAAGTGGAGAAAAGGCAGAAAACTGTACTTGAATTCAAAAGTATTTAATAAAAAAAGCAAAGAAAAAAAGCCTTTAAAATATCAGTCACTTAAAAATGCAGCCACAGCTTGCTTTTGCATTAGGTGTAGGAGGCTAAACATTTATAAAGTAGAAATGTTATATAGTTCATTAAGTCTGATTATAATCCAATAATAAGAAAAAAATATTAAAAAGTGACCAGAAAATCAGAAGTACATGGAACATAAGAACAACATTCTATGATAAACTTTGGATTAAATAAGTAATTTAAGAGCAATAAAAGAAAGACATTTTATGTCAAAACCCATGGACCTAGAGAAAAACTTTCATTAAAAAAATGTATAGTTTTAATGCCTTCATTGTTACAGAAGAAAGACTCAAACAATAAAAGGATCTTAACAGGTGTTAAGAATAATAGGATAATCAAAAGAAATAAAAAAGGAAGGGATTAATGAAAGTAAATGCTGACAATGAATAATAGCAAGAATAAATTAACCCAAAGTTTAGTTCCTTGAATAAAACAATGAAATACAGGGTCCAGCAGAAGTAACTCCTGCCTGAGTATGGTTGGTAAGGTAATAATCTGGGTGTAATAACTTATAGTTTTAATTTAAATATTTCATCTAAAATGTCACATGGTGTGTTTGAGTGTGGTATTGTTATGTTACAGAATTACATGCTTCTGGTTTTGTAATAAAAGATTTTGTAGTAAAAAACAGGTGTTATTCATGCCAGACACTGTATATAAATGTTTTAAAGGTCTGCTAAAAGAGAGAAGATGTAACAAAAATAAACAAGTTTAGGGAGGAGAAAGAGGATGTATCTGCTGATTCAGAAAAAAACTAAGTTATAAGAGAATCCTACATGCAACTCTATAACAACTTTGAAAATCAAATTAAATGGATAAATGAATTCTTGACAAAATATAAATTGCCAATATTTACTAAGGAAGAAATACAATAAATAATTACCATACTAGAGTTGGTATGGTGATTAAAGATCTACTGTTAAAATCACCAGGACCAAAGGAAACTAAGAAAACAATCCTGTTTACAATTGCATTAAATACACACACACACACACACACACACACACACACACACACACACACACACCTAGGAATAAATTTAACAAAGGAGGTAAAGATTTATACTTGAAAAATTATAAGACACTAAAGAAAGAAATTGAAAAAGGTACAAAAAGGAACAATGGATTTGGTATTGGTGAAAGGTTACCTGGGGGAGAGGTCCTTGTTTCTCCAGTTTTGACTGTTGCTAAGTACCTGGGGCTTTCTGCCCTGGAGATCTTCTGTACTTGGCTCCTTGTCCTTGCTTTGCTTGTTTCTAACTGCCCAACCCTGGAAGTGGACTTCAGACAGCGGTTTGAATCTTGGCACTACAATTTATTAGCTCTGGAAACTTGATTGCTAATGTCATAGTGTGAAATTTCTCCAAATTGAAATTAATAAAGAACGATATAAGTGCTAGATCTCCAAAATGGTGGCTTAGGTAAACCCAGCTCATCTCTTCACTTAGCTGCATCAAAATTACAACTAAGCTATAGAAAAACAATCACTCAGAACTGACAGAAATGGAATTGGATAGCAGTTCTGCAACCATAGAATTAAAGAAGAAACCACATCCATCCAGACTAGTAGGAGGAACAGAGACTTGGAATAGGCTGGTCCCACAACTATGTGTGGTGGATAAAAATCAGGAGGGATATTTCAGATGTGAGGTATCCCAGCCCCACACCAGGCCCCTCAGCCCAACATACCAGTACTGGGAAGGTAAGGCTCCATGGTTTCTGACTGTAAAAACCAGTGGAGATTGAGTCCTACATAGGGATACCTACATAGTTCTTGTTAAAGCGTCCATACATGGACTTACTCAGACTCACTCCCACTGAGCTCCAGCACTGGGGCAGCAGCTTGAAGGGCAACAGTGGCATGTGGGGAGAAACTGAAGTGTCTGGCATCAGGGTGAGAACTGGGGATCAACTTTCTTCAAAACAGAACTGCTGGCAGAGACAATTGCTTCTGTCTAAGCCCTCCCCACAGAGAACCACACAGTGTGATGGTAGTCATAACAACTGAATGAAATACACAGAAAACAACAAGAAAGGCTATCAAAATGAGGAGTCAAAGAAGCATGGCCCACATCTAAGAACAGAAGTCCAGAAAAGGAACTAAACAAAATGGAGATAAGCAATATTTTATTGCAGAGTTATAACACTGGTTATAGGGATGCTCAAGGAACCTAGTGAGGACCTCAACAGCATAAAAAAGATCCAATCAGAAACAAAGAAAATACTAATTGACATAAAGAACAATTTACAGGGAATCAACAGTAGAGTGGATGAAGCTGAGACTCAAATCAATGATTTGCAACATAAGGAAGCAAAAAGCAACCAACCAGAACAGCAAGAAGAAAAAAAGAATCCCCCCCTCCCCCCAAAAATGAGGCTAGTATAAGAAGCCTCTGGGGCAACTTCAAGCATACCAACATTCACATCATAGGAGAAGAGAAAGCAAGAAATTGGAAATCTATTTCAAAAAATAATGAAAGAAAACTTCCCTAATTTGGTGAAGAATAGACATACAAGTCCAGGAAGCACAGAGAGTCCCAAACAAGATGGACACAGAGGCCTATAACAAGACACATCACAGTGAAAATGCCAAAGGTTAAAGATAAAGAGAGAATCTTAAAAGCAGCAAGAAAAATGTATGTAGTTACCTACATGGGAAAACTTTGCAGGCTAGAAGGAATTGACAAGGAATCAAAGTGATGAAAAGCAAGGACCTACAGCCAAGATTGCTCTACCCAGCAAAGATATCATTTATAATTGAAGGGCAGATAAAGAGCTCCCCAGACAAGAAAAGACTAAAGGAGTTCATCATCACCGAACCATTATTATATGAAATGTTAAAGGTCTTATTTAAGAAAAAGAAGATTAAAACTATGAACAATAAAATGGCAATAAATACATATCTATCAACACTTGAAGCTAAAAATACAAACTACACAAACAAGGAGAAAAGAAACAGAATCATACATATGGAGAAAGGTTTCACGGCATCCAGATGGGAGTGGATTGTGGGGGAATAGGTGAAAAGGTGAAGGGATTAAGAAGAATGAATAGGTAACTACAGGATAGCCATGGGGATGTAAAGTACTGTATAGGAAATGGAGAGGCCAAAGAACTTATATGCATGTTCCATGGGCATGAACAAAGATATGTGGATTGCCTGAGGGAGTGTAGAGTACTGGGTGGAGAGAGGCAAAGGAGGAAAAATTGGGACAGCTGTAATAGCATAATCAATTTTTTAAAGAATAAAAAGACAAATAAATGGAAACATATGCCATGTTCATAGATAGCAAGAATTAATATTGTTAAAATGTCCATACTACCCAAAGCAATCTACACATGCAATGTAATTCCTGTCAATATATTAATGGCATATTTCACACAACTAGAAGAAATAATCCAAAAAATTATATGGAACTGAAAAAAGACCCTGAATAGCCACAGCAATCTTGAGATAGAATTACAGTGTTGGAGGAATCAGGGTTCTTGATATAAAACAACCAGGACTGCATGATTTAAAGATGCTTTCTAACATTTAAAGAGCATATAATGGTAGACCAATATTATTATAAAATAGATAAAAATGTTAAATAATTTACTAGTCAATAAAAACAAAGTATTAAAAATACCTATGATAACCCTGGCTGGTGAAGCTCAGTGGATTGAGCATGAAGCAAAGGGTCACAGATTTGATTCCCAGTCAGAGAACATGCCTGGGTTGCAGGCCAGGTCCCTAGTGGGGGCCAGATGAGAGGCAACCACACATTGACGTTTCTCTCCCTCTCTTTCTCCCTCCCTTCTCTTCTCTCCAAAAATAAATAAATAAAATATATTTTTTAAAAAAACCTATGACCAAGTAGAATTTATTTTAAAAAAGCAATGATATTTAAAACTATTATTCTTAATAGTAAAGCTATTTTCATTGAAATCAACTATTACCATTCAAAATTGTGTGGACAATCTAGTGATATCTACTGGCTATGTTTCAGTTTGGAGTATGTTGTAGACCATTCTGACGTAAAAAGATTAACAGGAGAGTGGCAAAGACGTACTATGGCATATATGTAAATAATTTAATACATCTCTGGAATATTACTGAAGTGATGGACCCTAAATAAGATAGATTCTTATCATATAGTTCTTAAACTAGGTGTAAAATTCTATTTGGTGTAGTGCACCTGACTACTAGGAGTCAATATGCAAACGAAAAGAGTTTTTTAGGAATATCTGGTAACAAAAGAGGCATTGACTATATATTTTTTGCATCCATACTCATCCCCATGGAGAGCAATATGTCAAAACCAAGAAAAACAAATAAATATATATATATAATTTTCTTGACTATTTCTGCCTGAGGCTATATGATTAATAGGGACAGATAAACTACTGTGCTTATTTTCACCCTTCAACATAATTGAAAAAATCTGACATATTGGGTGGAACATTTACATATTCATTTTAAATATACATTACCAGGCCACTGGCAATGTGTCAGACAATTCTTCCATAAAAATAAAAAATATCATACTTTTTTTTGGAGAAATTGTGGATGGTTTGATTCCATTATGTTTGATAAATACAGAGCTCCTCTAACATTAGAATTTAAATGGACTTAAAGTCATATTTCCAAAGAATATGTTAAAACTCAACTTTAATACCTCTCTCTACATTTTTATTATTGACTTAATCTGTGTTGAATATCAAATGATCTTAAAGTGAATTGAGTTTGAATTACTCCTGTGCTCCTATCACTCCGAAGACAGTGTTTGGAAACACATCACATTCTTCAGCAAAAGAAATTGCACTCTAGATTCCTGATCAAATAGTATCATTATTTTAAAGAGTTCAAAAACAATTTGAGACATCATTTCACCTTCCTACTACTGTAAGAGGAACATTAATAAATGGAGAGACTGGAGCACAGAAGTGTCTTTATTGCCTCAGCATGGGGTTCCTGAACTGTATTCCTTGTTGGAAGCATTATTTCTCTTGGCTCAGGAACCACTAAAGATCAGATCCCACTGCTGTCAAACTCACTTTGCAAGGAAGCAGCATGGTGCCAGCAGTAAGTAAGTCCTTCTTGATAATGGCCAGAGACCAGGATGAAGTGACCATTATCATTTGTCAAATATGACTGAGCAAATATCATGTGTGACCTGAAAATACCAGATGTCTATCTGATGCTTGATATTGTTCATATCAGGGGGATGCAGATGGTATCGATTGTTCTCTGTGGTATTTTTGAGACTTTAAGGTAAATAGTTTTTGTGAAAAATGAAAGCACATATGTCTTGCCCTTTTTAAGCACCTGCTGCTCAGGCTCTGGTTAGAGTAGGTAAATGCATATGTTAATAGTAGATATCTTGCTACTGCAAAATTTTAGTACCTATCCAGTTTCTGCAGAGCCAGAGAGTTCCTATCAACTAATCAACATGAAGGTGCAAACATCTTTTAAAGTGCATTGTAGGTGACTATTATTTTAATTAAACTCCTAAATGGTAACTTGGTATTTTTTATGGAAAACTAAAAGATGTCACCAGTCTTGAGGGTAATTGTCATTTAAATGTACATTTTTTTCTAGTCCCCAAGGAAATCTAAGTGCATAGATTTCCTTGTGGGGCAATTTGGACCTCAGTGTAGAGAATGGGCATGTGTCTTTCAACTGAGGCAATAATTGCAAGGCCTTCTGCAACTTGACTGCTAATACTGAACCTATGCTAACAAGAATCATATTGGTGAAACAAAAAATATCAATTAAACTACACAGACTTACCTATGCAAAAATTGTATTATGCTGTTTATATCTTTAGAAGTGTGTGATTTTATTTTCTGAAGAGTTCTTTGAAAAAGAGTTGTTGCCCAGCGGTGGGGTCGTTAGGTATGAGGGCACCATATTTTTAGTCATTTTATTTATAGCTCTTTGACTAATTAAAGTTTTTTGTTGACTATATTTATTGACTTCAGTGTATCAAAGAATCATCAGGAAAAGGTAACATGGAATAAAAAACAACATGGTGAAAATGAGCTGTGCCATTTTGTAGGTCTTGCTTTACAGTTTTGATGGGGTTTAATGTCACAAGGATTGTTTTTCACCTGAGTTGCTGAGCTGAACAGAATTGAAAGAGCTTGTCATGATAATTCACTATGGTTTATCAAAACAGCCCATGAGAGCATGTGAAAGTCTGGCTCAGATGAAGTCAGTTAAGTGAACGTAGGGAACGGGAGCAACAAAGTTTTTAAAGCAGTAGAGTAAGAGTGTGGATGCAGATTTAAGTGCTGGCCGTAGGTAGTGAGTAGTAGCTGCAGTAAGTAGTAGTCAGTTAATGTCAGTGGTCAGAGTTAGCAGAGACTTACTCTGACAGATAACAGAGGAGATGGAAAAGAGTCATGGAAGGAAAGGGAATCAAATTTTCATTAAAATACTCCTAAGAAATCGTATCATGCCCAAGGAGTCAGAATTTTTATCAAACAACATACAATTCTTTCTATTTTCTTTTCCATTTTGATTGGCTCTGCTTGTTGGATCCATTCTAAATGCATGCTTTGTCACTCAGAGTCCCACTATGGTTCCAAGCAGTTTTAGCCTATTAGGTTGACTCTTGATTGAAATCCCTAAATATTCTCCCTTCTTTATCTCTGTCCTATTTTACACCTCTTCCTTTCTGAGGAATTAATTTAATATCTGCTAGACCAAGAGGACTGGGCCATCCAGTGGAAGGGACATGGAGTTTTCTCCTTTACTCCTCAAAGCCAAGGTCTTCACTATTTCTCTTTTCTTTCCAGCCTGCCTTTCAGCAGCCTTGCCTATCTGCCTTGCTGAAGAATTTATCCCTCTTCCTAGGTTTTTATTCTACTCCTTCTACATCTGATGCTCAAAACTGTCTCCATTAATGTCAAGGCCAAACAAACAAACACAAACCCAAAAACAAAAACAAAAGCAAAAACAAAACCCCTCAGTTATGCTCCTTTCTTCATAAAATAAATTAAACAAAGTAGTTTCTGGAGTACCTGCCTTAACTCTTCATTGTACTCTCCCACATATGTGCTTCTATTCCTGTCCTTGTCTTTACCTGAAATGGTCCTCTTTGGTTCTCTGCCATAACAATTCTACCACTTATTTAGCCCAGTGGTTTCTGAAAAAAAAAATATGAAGCAGATATTCCATAGGGAGACCAAGAGGTCCACTACAGGGAGCAAGAGAGTGGGTGGCAGGTAGGTTAGAATCTCTATCCTCAAGCAGAAAAATCTCTCACAATAACTGTTTCACACATTTAGCATATTTGAGTTCTGGTGCTTTAAAAATATTTGAAAATGATGAGTTTAATGAAATTGCAGAGAGGTTAAGTGACTTGTCCAAGATTAGTGGCATATTGAGGGGGTATTTTTAGGTAAGGAATAAAATTTGTCATTAAATGTTCACGAGGGCTTTCTTTCATGCCAATGTAATTTTAAATTACGGGGTAATTTCCGTATAATTGATTATTTCTCTCCAACTAGAATGATGTATAGGCCATAGTATTTGGGTCCCTTCTTCAATCATGCCAGGTTTTTGTGCATGATTTGAGGAAAGTTGCTGCTACCCTGACATGTAAGGTGATTTTCAGTTCTTGGCAATGTTGGCACTAAAATCTATGTTGGATAATATCAGAAAGTTTCATATTGGGTTAAAAGGCAGTGTTGATTTGGGGAATTCTTTGAGGTGAATTACACCCTATCCTGAGAAAGTATCCCCTTTTTCTTAATTAGTCAAATTTCTGGGAGTTAGAAAGGAAAGTGTTTTCCAGAATTTATCTAAAGACATTTTTTGAGGTAACTTTTACCATTCTTAAGCTTGACATCAGATGCAAAAGAATAGCTTCCTTTTATCGGTCTGATTATCCTGAACCTTTTCTTTTTGCAACCTGAACTATTTGATTCAACTAAAAGAGAGCTCAGAATGGTTTTGGTTCTGGAACCTTCTGGCAATAGCTGTTTCACAAAACCCCCAAAGATGCAGGAAATAAGGCATATGGCTGCACAGCTTAGGTCACTTCTTTCCTGTTTTGTGATCTATCAAGTATTCAAGTATTTTGGGTTATGAAAAATAGTTTTAGGTCAATTAACACCGTGTGACTGGATATCTTGTACCTCATTTGGACATGGCTGGAGAGCAAAAATGACCTGAAATGCTTCATGAGAAATCATATTTAAGGTTATATTTAAACAAAATAAGATGGAATGCTAATGTAAAATACAACAGTTAGATGTACTTATATGTATCACAATACATAAATTTAAATCACTTTAAATTATTATTAAATCACAGTTTAGTAAACAACTGACAAGACATAGAGATTTTAACAATGTGTTTTTGGAGGTAAAAAAATCAGTTTAGATTTTTTTTAACCTCTCAATAGTCTAAGAGTACAGTTGCTTTTCTCTAATCAACTCTGTTTTGCACACTGTGCTTAATTAGCTAAGATCTTCTATTTGCTTAGTTTTGCATTATCTTTCACTTTGATTTTTTACTCACTTTGCAGTCACAAGATGAGGAATGTAGACACTGTGTACAAACAAAAGTTCGTGCAAAGTCAAGCTCTCAAAACCACATGCAAGACTCTGGCACATGGTTTAGAGCTCACACACTTCAGGATCATGTAATACAGGCATGCAGATGAGAGGGAAGAAAAGTACCTACATTATGGAAATAGAGGATGGTGAAAAAGAATGACATTTTCTTTATGACAATTTATCTAATGCAAACCGTATACCCATAACCTTTACCAGAGTGGAGCAAGGGGCAGAAAAGTGACTTTGTGTGGGTAGGGGGAAACTGTATATATATATTATTAGAGGTCAAGTCATTGTTAAAGTTAAGGAATTCTGTTCTGTACTTGACCTCTTCCAGGTTGTCTTTCCCAATTTCTTGCTTTGTATTTCCTCTTCTACATCATGCAAAAAAGATCAGAACTAACATTGGAAATCATTTAACAAGCTCTAAACCTGACAGATAACAAGGGTGCTCTCCACAATTTACACGAGAATTAAATTGGATATAAATACCTCCTGTTCTTACCGGTGGGTGTTGTGATTCCATGTGTTAAGGTGTGAAGCAGACAGGAAAGAGATAAATCTTTCATAAGTACATTGTAAATAGGCAAGTGGTATATAAACCATATTTATAGGTAATAGAGTCAAACAATGAAAGGTAAATAGTTGTCACAAAATAGACTTTATCGCAAAATATGGTCACAAAACTAGAATTATATGGAGAGGGGAGGTACAATAAATAGTTGTTTTATTACTGTTATTGAAATAATCTTGCAGCAGTGTAAAACAACAAAATTGAGTGACACATGTGTTGATCAAAAATTCTTGACACTGCTTCAGTCAACCCAGCATTAGAGAGTCCCTAATAGTTTCTGAATAACTTTGTTGAACAATAATATGTAAAAGTGATCGATTTATAGGTGTTTTCTTGTGAGATTAAAGTGTTTTCCTTGTGAGATCAATTTATCAAATACTTTTTCACAAGGAATTATGGGATATTTAGATGTGACTTATGAAGTCTGTATGATTTTGTATAAAATGTGCTAATAACTCTTTAAAATTTTTAATGGTATGTCTTTCTTAGATAAATCACACACTAAGATAAACATATCCATATATAACTAGGTCTTTCAAATTGGGCAATATTTACAATGATCTTTGCACCTGGGCTGCTAATTTTGAACCTTTGCTGTTTTTATTAGAATATTACTAGTCAAATGGAAAATGCCAATCTAAATTGTATAGGTTCACTTATGCAAAATTTGTATTATACTGTTGATGTTGTCATGTGTGAGGGGTTTTATTTTCTGAATATTCTTAGAAATAAGTTCTTGCCCAGTGGAAGAGTAGCTGTATGGGAAGGCACCATATTTTTAATCTTTTAAAAAAACAGATCTATGGTATGCCATAGAATTTGGATTTGTTATATGATTTATCTCAATCAGTTTCTAAAAAACAAACAGCAAGGTCAAAGAAATATGCAATTTTTCTAAGAAGAGCTGTATAGACACCAGTCATGTTACTACTAATTGTGTTGGGTCTTGAGCATTGTTAGAGGAAGAAATAATTATAAGAAGTGTTGTTGATGTTCAATATGTTTAAAAGTTATGAAGGAATCCACATTTCCCCTTTGAAAGGAAAGATGCATTAAAATAGATACAGTAAAAGGGCACAGTTAATTTTTTAAAACAAAATTTTTCATACCATAAACATGAAATTTCCTATCATAAAGTGTTTATGACATACTTAAGCTCCCTAATCACTTTCACAAATTCTCAAAATGTCTTATTTTTTAAAAAGATTGTTAACCTTGGATCTCTGTTTGGGGTCATCATAGTTACTACTGTTACTTGCCAAATCTTACACAAATGGGTCCAACTATTTTTGGGGGGTGCTGGTAGCTAGGCCATGTGGTGAAAGCCCACGCCCCAGCTTAGCAATGCTCTCCAACCAGAAGGGGGAACTCTGCTGCACACAGCTATATCAGTTTGCATCGTGTTATAATGCCTTTGCCACACAGTATAACTAGAATATAGCATCATGCAATGCCATGAATTGAGAATGAAAGACTATCTCCAGGGGAGAAAATAAATATCTGAGAGAGGAAAACAAAAGCAAGGGGTTCGAAGCTGGTGAGACTGGCTTTTCCATTTTGGCTGTAGCTAAAATGCTATGGTACTTCCTTTTTGGAAACAGAAATACATACCATGTTCATGTCAATGCCATTGGTGTACGTCCATGCATGTTGGAAATATTCTTCAAGCCGTTGCCTCAGAGGGTTGGGAATTTGGTGAAAGCGAATGAATTCTTTTACTCGTAGCATCTGCATGTGGTACCTGGCAGTTCCCGAGTAGAGTCTTTGGATAATTGCAGATACATTTCCAAAAATGCTTGCATACATTAGTGCTAGATTGGATAAAAAACAAAGTTACGGGGGAAGATTGCACTTGGGCATATTATACCTTGTCAGAATCTCAAGTATGTTGATTTTTGATTATCTCAATCCAAGTACGAGGATTTACCATTGGCTCATTGAGGGAAAAAATGTTAAGCCAATACAGTTGTAAATTTTGTAATTTCGATGATAAATCTGGAGGGGAAAATTGTCTAAATCCACCATGGATTCTAAATTAAAGTAAAAATTCAGATTGTTTGCAATATCAACTTGTAACCTGGAGTGCTGATGAGAGATAAAATGCATTTAGAATACATATTTGTTTGTGGTGTAATAAAAAGGTATGTCATGGGGTTACCAGAAATATGTTTTCTGGAACTGGAGTTAAAATGTTAATTTTTAAATTGTGACATCTCTGCCTCTCAGCCTCAAACCTAATTTGAAAATATTAAAAAAAAATCTACCATAAATCTTAAAATTATTTTGAATACTTTGGATTTGCTAAGAAATAAAAAATTATTTTAAAGAATTCATACTTTCCTAAGAGTATTTATATATTTTTTAATGTATTAAAATTCATTTTATAGTTTTTTGTATGATAAATATATCTCTAGCTTAGAATATGAGGATATTATTTTATTTTTGCAGGGAAAATAAACTACATCTTTGTTATTTCATCTAAGGAAAGAAAGAAACTTCCATACAACTCTTTTTATACACTCAGTACTTGGGTGGAATACTCTTATCAGTACTTCCTAGACTAAATCTTTGTAAGTTAACATAAGGTTTTTAAGCCATCTTCTTTTTCTTACTATATTTACATTTAGTTGCAGACAGTCCTAAAAAGTGCTTATCCTCTCTATAGAAAATCACATCATGACACACGGTCCCTACCTTTATCTTTGGTTGTGTGTCAGAATGTTAGAGTAAGTGTTTATGGCACCGGAACTGCAATATATGAAGGAGGTGGGAAAAAAATAACAGTTTGAAGTGTTTGATTCAAGTAAATTTAGCCAACACATTGTTTCCCAACACATTTTATAAAACATTATATCGATAAACTGTGTAATCATTTTTAAAGTAGATTTTGGCGAAGTTCATGGTGTTTTAAAATGACCTATCTTCTTGGTCATTTGCTTTCTTTTCCATCTTATCTTTGCCTCTTGGTTAACATGGTCCTTACCACAGGCATCACTGCTAAGAGAGTGTCCCAGAGGAAGGGGTGCCCCTTTGCTTCTATCTATCTATCTATCTATCTATCTATCTATCATCTGTCTATCTATCATCTATTTATTTATTAAAGATTTTTTTTTTTTTTTAGAGAGAAGGGAAAGGAGGGAGAAAGAAGGAGAGAAACATCAATCTGTGGTTGCCTCTCATGCACTCCGCACTGGGAACCTGGCGGCCTGAAACACAGGCTTGTGTCCTGCTGGGGAATCTGACTGGTGATCCCTTGTTTCTCAGACTGGCACTCAATCCACTGAGCCACACCAGACAGGGCTGCTTTTATCTATTTAAAGAATGAAAGTCGGGGCCATCTGTAGTGAGTGTGAATTGGGATGTGTGAAAGACAGTATGTCTAGTAAGGTAGACAAACTGTTTAGGCTGTATCCTCTACAGGAAAAAAAAGCACGAGCCTAACTTTAGTAAATGAACAGCTAATTAAGAAATGAGTTAGTGATATTTGCCCAAAATTGATTTCACTGTACCTATCATATGCTCAGGAAATTGTACAGGTTTAATTCACTTGATTTAATTAGAGGCCACATAATCAATGCTAGTCATTTCACCTAAACCACATAATTACTTGAAGAGTCAAGAAAAAATTTGAAGTACTCTTACTTCAAATTTAATAAATACTGAGGTTTTTTATAACCATATTGCTATAAAATGAACCAAAACATAGTTTGGGTCATAAACAGGTATTTCCATTCATTGACAAGATGGTAAAATCTAGATAAGTTCATAGTTGAATACCTGAATGACCTGTATTTCTCTTAAGAAATTCTATGCTGATGGCTGGTTAAATTATAATAAAAGCATAGTTTTTTCTATTTTTTTAAGAAAGCAAATAGAGCTAAAAGCTGTCAGCAAGAGAGAAGCACAAAATGACTATATTCTGTACACAATTAGTTAATGCCCATCATCTGGCATAAAATATGAGTTAAAAGCACATTGGAGTACTATTTACAGGCATTTTTTCCTAACTCACTCCTCTATCTAGTTTTCTTTAATAGGGGACTCTTATTCCATCAAAATGATTTACTTTAGGTTTAGATATTGTATGAAAAAAACACTTATCAAAAATATTCCTTTAGCATCCTACACCCAAAAACTGATACGCTAACCAGACTGATAAATTTAATTGGCCACTGGGTATTAGCTGAAACATGCTAAGAGAGCAAATACACTTGCATTTCTGCAAATTACACAAACTTAAAAAAAATTTAAACTTAAAAGTTTTATTGATATGTAATTTACATATAATAAAATTAACCTCTTTTAAGTGTATAGCTCAGTTAGTTTTGACAAGTGAAAGCACAGTCAATACATAAAGCATTTCCATCATCCCCAAATATTGTCTGAATCTCTCAGCTTGTTTGCCTGCTCATTTCAGACCCCAGACAGTCACTGCGGTCCTGCAGGTCATTAAAGTTCAATTTTCATTTCCTGAAATTTTGTATAAAAAGAATCAAGACATGAAAGTTAATTTTGCTCAACATTATGTTTTTGAGTTTCATTTTGTTGTTGTGTGTGTAATTTATTGTTTTTTATCACTGAGTAGATTTGCATTATACGGCTATACCACAATTTCTTCTCTTCGGTAGATAGAAATCTCATTGTTTCTAGGTTTTGGCAATTAAGAATGAAACTACCATGAATGTTTGTTGGGCATACATTTTCATTTCTCTGTTAGAAACCTGAAAGTGGAATTGCTGAGTTGTATGGAATGTTTAACTTTATAGGAAACTGCTAAACTGTTTTTTCAAAATTGTTGTGACACTCTCCCAGCAACATATGAGGATATCAGTGGCTCCACCATCTTCGCAACATTTTGTATCACTGGACTTTCCTCTGAACCATTGTGGTGAGCATATAATATCTCATTAGGGTTTTACTTTGTGCTTCCCTGACAAATAATAACATTGTTTCATGTATGCATTGGCCATTCATATAGCTTAATTTGTGAAATGTTTGTATAACTCTTATGCTCATTTTTAAATTGAGGTGCCTTCTTATAGAGTTGTAAGAATTCTTTACATGTTCTGGACATAAGTCTGTTTCTGTACGAAAGTATTGAGAATTTTCTTTTTTTTTTTTTTTGGTCTACTACTTGCTTGCTCCTTAACGGTGTCCTTTGAAAAAGTTGAAGTTACTAATTTCAAATTTGTCAATGTTTATTTTATGGCTCAGGATTTTTTTGTATGTTTTAGTTTAAGTAAATTGTATTATTGAAATTATTTGTCCATTTTATCAAAGTGTTACATTTTTATTATAAAGTAATTCATTATGTTATTTTATTATCCTAATGTCTTTAGAATTTGTAGTAATTTCATTTTTATCATAAAGACCTTAATAACTTATGCCTTCTCTCTCTTCATTCTAACTGGTGGTTTATTAATTATATTGATCTTTTAAAAGAGCCAGAATTTTCTGGCATTAATTTTCTCTATTGTTTGTATGTTTCATATTTTAATATTTTTGTTATTTCTTATTTCTTTCTTACCACTAATATTAGGCTTAATATGCTTGTCTTTTACTCACTTTTTAAGATAAAAACTTAGGTTTTGGATTTTAGAACTTTCTCTTTTTAATAAAAACATTTAAAGCTATAGATTTCACACTGATCACTGTTTTAGCTACCTCTTACAAATTGTGATGTTTTATTTTCTTTTTAATAGTTCAAACCACTTCCTAATTTTCCACATGTCTTTTCTATGAATATTAGGTTATTCGGAGTGTGTTACTTCATTTCCAAGTATTTAGGGATTTTTCAAATATCTATTGTTCTTTCTTGTCTTTAAACTTTTTTTACTATTTTTTTCTCTAATTTCTCTTGTGTTCAAAGAAATACTCCATAGGATTGAATACTTTTAAATGTATTATAATTTCTTTTTGGGTCCAGAATATAATCTGTCTTGGCTCTTGTTTTATAATCCAGCAGGGTCTGTCCTGAACAGTGTTCTATATACACTAGAAAAGCATGTGTATTCTGCTGACATTCTATAACTGTCCATATGTCAAGATAATTGATAGTGTTATTCAAGTCTTTTATATCTTTACTGATTTTCTGTCTACTTATTTCACTAAATGCTGAGAGAGGAGTACTGTAATTGCCAAGGATCTCTGGGTTTGTCTTGTAAAATTGTATATTTCTACTTTAGGATCTGTCAGTTTTTGCTTGATTTAAATAAAGTTCTGTAATTGGGGGAATATATATTTAGGATTATGGCACTTACTTTGTCTTTGGTAATAGCCCTTGTCATGAAGTCTACTTTGAAATTGATACATTTCTTTAGATTTTTGTCATGATTAATATTTGTATGAACATTAAAAAAATATTTTACCTATGTCTTTATATTTTAAGTGTTTTCTTTAAACACCATATGATTGAAACTTTTAAAAAATGGAGTCTGACAATTTCTGCTGTTCAATGAGGGTTTAGATCACTTATATTTAATAGAATTATGAATACATTGATTGAGTTTAAATCTAGCATCTTGCTATTTGTTTTCTATAGTCCCTTTCTTAATTTTTTTTCTTGCTATCTTTTAGATTTATTATTTTTATTACTTCATTTTGTTTTCCCTGTTGGCTCATCAGCTGTGTTTTAGGGTTTACATATGCAGTTTTAACTTAATCACTATGTATCTTAAATAATATAATACAATTTCATGTATAATGTAGAAATTTTTAATAATATGCTTCCAGGTCCCCTTCCCATTTTTGTACTATGATTGTCACATTTTTAATTCTACATATGTTATAAAACCTACAAATTCATTGTCATTACTTTTGATGTAAATAATTATTTTGAAGACATTTAAAATGATAAAAAATATTTTATATCTACCCACAAATTTAACATTTAGTTCTTCATTTCTTTTTATTGATCTAACTTTTCATCTGGTATCATTTTCCTTTCACTGTACGAATTTCATAATTTCTTGTAGTCTGTTCATAATGAATTATGTCAGGTTTTGTTTATCATTTTTGAAAGAGAGTTTAAATGAACAGAAATTTCTGTGTTAACAGATTTTGTTTTTCTCTAAATACTTGAAAGATGTAATTCCATTGTCTTTTATTTTGATATGTTTATTGGGGTGACCTTGTTTAATAAGGTCATATAAGTTTCAAGAGTACATTTTATGATACATAATCTGTATAGTGCATGTGTGCCCACCACCCAAAGTCAAATCATCTTCCTTCACCATATATTTGGCCCCCTTTTCCCTATACTACTGCTCCCCACTCTAATCTCTGGTAACCACAATACTGTCTCTGTATCTGTGAGTTATGATTTCATATTCCACATATGAGTGAAATCACATAGTTCTTAGCTTTTTCTGACTGACATTTTGCTTAGCATAATATTCTCAATGTCTATTCATGTTGTCTCAGATGACAGAATTTCATCTTTTTAATGGCTGAGTAGTATTCCACAGTATGAAGAAAGAACCAAAATATCAGAATTATCTTCTGGAGGGTGAGCCCTGTATAGTACACCCTCAGTGGGGCTTCCCTCACTGAGTGTTCTAGGAACCCATCTGCATCAGTGTACGAGCTGGCATTGTTGTGAGAGGCTGCATTTGGCTTCAGTGGATTTTTTTGAAGACAATACGTTTGCATATTTCAAGATGGGTGATTTATGAGTGCACCTGCCCACACCACACTGTGTATTCAGCAGTTTTTGACCAAAACCAGCATGACCCCTTGTCGCACCCTCTCTAGTCAGCTGATCTCACCCCAAGCAACATTCTTTTGTTTTTCTGGATGAAAAAAGTCCTCAAAGGGAAACATTTTGCCAAGGTGGAAGAGGAAAAACAAAAAACACTAGAATCACTAAAAGGCATGAGTTCAAAAACTGTTTTCAGCAGTGGAAAAATGTCTCGATAAGTGTCTTGCATCAAATGGAGAGTACTTTGAAGGTGACTGAAGTTTAAACATGTATGAATCAATACACAAATTTTTAATGAATAAATTCCATTTTGGGGCGTTGCCCCTCATATACACGTATCAGATCTTCTTTATCCAATTCCTTTTTATCCAATCACTGTGAATAATGTTGCAATAAACATAGGACTGCACACATCTTTGTGAATAAATGTTTTCAAGTTTTTCAGGTAGATATTGAGAGACGAATTGTCATATGGTAACTCTATTATTAATTTTTTGAAGAACCGTCAGATGGTTTTCCATAGTGACTATAGCAGTTTACTATGCAGTGAATGAGGGTTCCTTTCTTTCCACAACCTGTCAACACTTGTTATTTCCTGTCTTGGCGATAATAGACATTCTAACAGGTGTGAGGTGTTATCTTATTTTAGTTTTGATTTGCATTTCTCTACTAGCCAGTAAATTTGAACATCTTTTTATGTGTCTGTTGGCCATTTTTGTGTCTTCTTGGGAAAGATGTCTGTTCAGGTCCTCTGCTCATTTTTTTTAGATTGGATTGTTTGATGTTGAGTTGTATGAGTTCTTATATATTTTGGACAAAACTCCTTGTTGGAGCTACTATTTGCTAATATCACCTCCCATTCAGTTGCTTGCTGTTTTGTTTTGTTGGCAGGTTCTTCTGCTATGCAGAAGCTTTTTAGTTTGATATAGTTCCATTTATTTTTGCCTTTTCTTCCTTTGTCTTTGGGGTCAAATTTGTAAAATGTTCTCTACAACCAAAGTCCATAAGTTTAGTACCTATGTTTTCTTCTATGTGATTTATTGATTCAGGTCTTATACTCACTTAGGTCTTTGATTCAGTTTGAATTAATTTTAGTACATGAGGACAAACTGTAGTCTAATTTTATCTTTTGCATGTGGCTTTCTAATGTGCCAGCACCATTATTGGAAGCTTTCTTTTCTTTATTGTTTGTTTTTGAATCTTTTGTCAAAAATTATTTGCCCATATATATATGTGATTTTATTTCTGAGCTGTCAATTCTCTTCCATTGGTCTGTTTGTCTGTTTGTCTGTCAATATCATGCTGTTTTGATCATTGTAGCTCTGTAGCACACTTTGAAGTCAGATAGTGTCATCTTCCCAGCTTTGTTCTTTCTTCTTTGGGATTGGTTTGGTTATTCAGGTAGTTTGTTTTTGTTATTTTTTGGTTCTGTACAAATCTGATGATTTTTGTTCTATTTTTTTTAATGGCATTGGGATTTTGATGGGGACTGCATTAAATCTATATATTGCTTTGAGTAATATGACCATTTTAACTGTGCTGATTCTTGCAATCCATGAACATGAAATATCTTTCCATTTCATTGTGTCTTTTTCAATCTTTATTAATAATGCTTTGTAGTTTTTAGCACATAGCTCCTTCACATCCTTTTTAAAATTTTATTCTTCAGTATTTTATTCTTTTGGTTGCAATTGCAAAAGAAATTGTTTTTGTCAATTTCTGAAGTTTCTCAAGTTTCATTGTTAGTATACAGGAAAGCAGTGGATTTTGTACATTGATTTCGTATCCTGAAACTTTACTGTATTTGTTTATTGTTTCTAAGTTTTTTTTTTTGTTTTAATAGTTTTCTAGATTTTTGGTTTTATTGTTTCTAATAGTTTTTTGTTTTATATATAAAATATAGTTTATATATAAATATGCTTTTTATATTTTTCTAATAGTTTTTTTAGTCGTTAGGTTTATCTTTATACAGACTCATGTCATTGGCAAAATGTGACACTTTTACTTCTTCTTTCCCCATTTGGATGCATTTTCTTTCTTTCTCGTGACTGATTTCTCTGGCAGAACTTCCAGAATTATGTTGAATAAGATTGGTAAGAGAGGGCATCACTGTCTTGTTCCTGCTTTTAGAGGAAAACCTTAGTTTTTCACCATTGAGTGTGATATTGGCTGAGGGCTTCATATATGGCCTTTATTATGTTGAGGTACCTTTCTCAACATAATAACTCATTTTTTTAGTATTTAATCATAAATGGATGTTTTATCAAATTCTTTTCTGCATCTATTGATAAGATTATATGATGTTTACTCTTTCTTATGTATATGAGGTGTATTACATTGGTTAATTTGCATATGTTATTGCATATGCATATGGAGTATTGTTGTATTTAATTTGCTAGTATTTTGTTTAGGATTTTTCACATCTGTATTCATCAAAGATATTGTTCTGTAGTTTTCTTTTTTGTGTTATCCTTGCCAAGTTTTCATATCAGGTTATGTTGGCCTCATGAAATTTGTTAGAAAGCATTGCTTCCTCTTCAATTATTTGGAATGGTTTGAGAAACATAGGTATCAAATCTTCTTTGAATGTTTGGTATATGTCATTAGTGAAGCCATCTGGTCCTGGACTTCTATTTTTGAGGGAGGTTTTGATGGTTGCTTTAATTTCCTCAGTGTTTTAGGCCTAGTTATAGTTTCCAATTCTTCATTATTCAGTCTGGGATGTTTATGTTTTCCTAGAAACTTACCCCTTTCTTCTAGGTTGTTGAAATTGTAACATATACTCTTTCATAGTATTGTAGTATGACCCTTTATATCTCTGTGAAGTCCATTGTTACTTCTCTTTCATTTCTCATTTTGTTTGTATGAGTTTTTTTCTTTTCCTTAGAGAGTCTAGCCAAGCGTTTGTCAATTTTATTAATCTTTTCAAAGAACCAGGTCTTTTTTGTATTGATTGTTTTTGTATAAGCTTTTTGTTCTCTGTCTCACTCAATTCTGCTCTAATTTTTATTATTTCCTTTCTTCTGCTGAATTTGAGTTGCTTTTGTTCTTTTTCTTTCTAGTTCTTTATGATGTAATGTTAGATGGTTTACTTGGGATTTCTCTCGTTTCTTGAGATAGGCCAGTAATGACATAAACCTCCCCCTTAACACTGTTTTTGCTGCATTCCAGAGTTTTGATGTTGTACTGTCATTATCACTTGTCTCTATATATCTTTTGATGTGACCTATTATTTTTTCTTTGACCCAAGTCACTTTTTAGAAGTATGTTGTTTTATCTCCACACATTTATGGGTCTCTTTACTTCCTTTTTGCAGTTGATTTCTAATTTCAAAGCATTGTGGTCAAAGAATATGCTTTGTTTAATTTCTATCTTCTTGAATTCGATGAGGCTAGTTTTGTGACCCAACATTTGGTCTATCCTTGAGAATTTTCCATGTGCCCTGAAGAAGAAGTATAATCTGATGTTCTGAGCTGAGATGCTCTGTAAACGTCAACTATGTCCATTTGGTTTAATGTGTCATGTAAGGCAAATACTTTTTTTAAGTATGTTTTATTGATTATGCTATTACAGTTGTCCCAACTTTTTTCTCCCTTTTCTCCCCCCTCCACCCTGCACCCATCAGCCTCTGGCATTCCCTCCCCCTTAGTTTATGTCCATGGATTGTACATATAAGTTCTTTGGCTTCTCCATTTCCTATACTATTCTTAATTTCCCCCTGTCTATTTTGTGCCTACCAAATATGCTTCTTATTCCCTGTCCCTTTTACCCTCATTCTCCCTCCTCCTCCTCCCCACTGATAACCCTCCATGTGATCTCCATTTCTGTGATTCTGTTCCTGTTCTAGCTGTTTACTTAGTTTTTGTTTTTGTTTTTAGGTTCAGTTGATGATAGTAGTGAGTTCGCTGTCATTTTACTGTTCATAGTTTTTGATCTTCTTTTATTTCTTAGATAAGTACCTTTAACATTTCTAATATTTTTAAGATTGTATTTATTTTATCTTTAGAGGGGAAGGGAAGGAGAGAGGGAAAGAAATATCAATGTGTGGTTGCCTCTCATGCATCCCCTGCTGGGAACTGGCCTGCAACCCAGGCATGTGCCCTGACTGGGAATCGAACTGCGATCTTTTGGTTCGAAGGCCCGCACTCAATCCACTGAGCTATACCAGCCAGGGCCCTTTAACATTTCATATAATAAGGGCTTGGTGATGACAAACTTCTTTAACTTGATCTTATCTGAGAAGCACTTTATGGCCCTTCCATTCTAAACTATAGCTTTGCTAAATAGAGTAATCTTGGATGTAGATCCTTGCCTTTCATGACTTCAAATACTTCTTTCCAGCCCTTTGCCTGTGAGATTTCTTTTGAGAAATCAGCTGATAGTCTTATGAGAACTCCTTTGTAGGTAACTGTCTCCTTTCCTCTTACTGCTCTTAGGATTCTCTCCTAATCTTAATCTCAGGTAACTTAATTATGGTGTGCCTTGGTGTGCTTCTCCTTGGGTCCAATTTCTTTGATACTCTCTGAGGTTGCTGGACTTTCCAGAAGTCTATTTCCTTTGCCAAATTAGGAAAGTTATCCTTCATTATTTGTTCAAATAAATTTTCAATTTCTTGCTCTTTCTCTTCTCCTTCTGGCACCTCTACGATTCAGATGTTGGAGTGCTTAAAGTTGTCCCAGAGTTTCCTTAGCCTCCCTCATTTTTTTTTTTTTTTTGAAGTCTTGTTTCTTCATTCTGTTCTGGTTGAATGTTTATTTCTTCCTTTTGTTCCAAATCATTGATTTTAGTTCCCATTTCCTTCCCTTCAATGATGGTTCCCTGTATATTTTCCTTTATTTCACTTTGTGTAGCCTTCATCTCTTCCTTCGTTTTGCAACCAAATTTAGTCATTTCTGTGAGCATCCTGACTGCCAGTGTTTCGAGCTCTGCATCTAATAGGTTGTCTTTCTCTTCATTGCTTCATTCTTTTTTTGGTGTTTTGATCATTTTTCATTTGGGCCATATTTCTTTGCCTTGGTGCACCTGTTATGTAGTAAGGTGCAGAGCCTTAGGTATTCACCAGGGCAGAGCAACTGTCTTTGCTGTATTGTGACACTTTCTGTGGGGAGGAGTCAGAGATGGAACAATGTTGCTTGTTCCTGTCTCACCCAACTTCTGTCACTTCCCCAGCCTCCAACAAGCAGATTGTGACCTTTCATGTGCTGATTCCCAGGTGGGTGGGTTTGTATATGTTCTAGGATCCTGTGGACCTTTCCAATGGACTCTCCTGTGGGACGGGGTTTCTTCTGTCCTTGCAACCCCTACAGGTTTTACAGCTAGAGGTTTGGAGTCTTTGGTTTCGCAGTCAGCCAGCCCCCACCTTGCTGGTGGTCTGTCTCATTGCTGTGGGTCCTCTCAGCCTGGTTGCCTATCTCCACCCTTCCTACCAGTCTGGACAAACATTTCTTTAACTCCTTGGTTGTGGAAGTTCCATGTAGTTTGATTTTCTGGTGGTTCTGATTGTTTTGTTTTGTTTTGTTTTGTTTTTAAATTGGTCGTTATCCTTCTTTTAGTTGTGTGAAGAAGCTAAGCATTTCTAGCTATGATTCTATCTTGGCTGGAACATGAAAATACTTCCTTGTTGATTTTCTGTTTGGATGATCTATCTCGAACTGTTGATGGACTATTAAGGTCCCCAACCATGATTGCATTTTTGTTCGTTCTCCCTTTAGTTCTATTAGTAGTTGTCTTATATGTTTTTATACTCCCTGATTGGGTGTACATATATTAAGAAGGGTCACATAATCGTGATGTAGTATCTTTTTATTATTGTAAAATGTATTTTTTTTGTTTCCTTT
>PVKU01002203.1:75859-241128 GCA_004027475.1 Anoura caudifer
TTTTTTTTTTTTTTTTTTTTTTTTTTTTTTTTTTTTTTTTTTTATCCAATCTGCTACCTTGTGCTTTTTTATTGGTGAATTAAGTCCATTTACATTTAGGGTAATTATTGATGTATGATGCCATAACCATTTTATCTTCTGTTTTCTGGTAGTTCTGTGCCTCCATTGGTTCTTTTCCTTTGTGTTTTGTCTGTTGTGTTTGTTTGGCAGTGTTCCACATTTCTTTCCTCTCTTTTCTTTTATTTTTAAGCTATGTGTCTCAGTTTTGGATTTTTTTGTGTGTGTGTGGTTACCATTAGATTTATGAAAAAGAAATTTTCATATATACAATAGTCCTTTTTCTTTTGAATGCATCTGATCTCCATCTCCTTTGCAAGTTCAGACCTTTATTCCTATCCATTTTATGTTTTTGTTGTCAGAAATTATGCTTTTTTTATGCTGTATGTTTGCATCATACTCATAGTTTTATAACATTTTGGTTTTTGTTTCAGGTAAATAATTCCCTTAAATATTTCCTGCAGTTGAGGTCTTCTGGTGACAAATTCCCTCAGCTTCTTCATGTCTGGAAAATTCTTTATATCTCCATCATATTTACAGGATAACTGCTGAATATATTACTCTTGGATGATAGTTTCTCTCCTTCAGTAGTTTGAATATTTGGGTCTATGTTCTTCTGGCTTGTAGAATTTCTGTTGAGAAATTAATGGGCTTTCCTTTTTAGTTTACTTTCTTCTCTTCCCTGGCTTCCTTGAGAATTCTTTGTCATTAATTTTTGACAGTTGTAATACAATGTGCCTTGGAGAAGGCCTTTTTAGATTGCAGTAACTAGGTGTTCTGTTTGCTTCTTGGATTTGAGGATCTAGCTCTTTCCATAGGTTTGGGAAATGCTCATCAACTATTTGTTTCAATAGGTTCTTTATTCCCTTGTCCCTTTTTTTCTACTTCTGGTGTTTCTATTATTCTAATATTGCTCTTTCTGATGGAGTCGAATAGTTCTTGTAGATTTCTTTCATTTTTTATGCTTGACTCTTTCTTTTCATCCCTCTGTGTCATTTCTATATTTCTATCTTCAATAACACCAATCTTTTCCTCCATTCAGTCAGCTTTATTTCCTATACTTACTAGTTCATTCTTGATCACTTTTATTGAGTTCTTCATCTCTAGAATTTCTGTTTGGTTCTTTTTCAAAATTTCAATCTCTTTGGTAAGTCCTTGTTTTATTAATTGATTTCTTTTCTGAGTTCATTGAATTGCCTTTCTGTATTTTCCAGCATCCCATTGAATATTGTCAGAACTGCAATCTTGAATTCTCTGCCATTTATATCACATTTTCCTGTCTTTCTTTCTTAGAGATTTTTAAATTTTCTTTCTGAGCTCTCTTACTACCTTGGTTATTCATGGTATTTGATGGATTCCTTCTCTGTTTAAGCATCTGTGTATGAGTGGCACTTCTCTAGCAGGTGGTGCTGAATTGCAAGTTTTTTTTTTTTTTTTTTAGCTCTGTGACATCCCAGTGCTGTCCTCCTCAGCTAGGTGCTGCTGTCAGTTTAGCCCTGATATATGGGTATGGGGTGGGCTATGGGAATTGGCTAGCTACTTTGTTGTTTGCCCTCCCCACAATGGTGATGTCATACCTCCAGAGACTACCCCCTGCACCTAGACCCCAGTATGGGTCACAGAGTGAATCTCTTGCTCAAGGTAAACAGTGCTTATGTACCATTTCTTAGGCTTGCAGATAATGTGTTTCATAACCCAACACCAAGTGTGAGGGAAGTGAGATCTGAGAGGCTACAGGGTGGAAAGGCTCTGTGGCTGGAATGGCGACTGCCCAATAATGGGGCTGCCCCCCTGTGCTATGTATGTAGTTGTCCAGGTCTTTGGCTTTAGACACAGCTCATACTGCTCCGTCCTGCTGGAATGCCCTCCAAATCGCTTAGGTCCTCTGGGATGAAGAAAGTGAAAGCCACTACTGGATTTCTCCCCGCTCTCAGCTGAGCCTTGCTGTGAACTCCTGGCTGCAGGGCTTTGTCTGTGATTGTCTAAGCCCTTTCCCCTTCTCACCTCCCCCTTTTGCTCCCACTTGCCTGCTTTTAGATGTTTCAATGCAAGTGTCTCTCAAGCATTTTTGTGCATTGAATAGAGAATCCTTTGTTGAGTTATAGTTGTTTGTACTATTGAAACTTCAAGGGGAGAGACCAAGGCATCTCTCATGCCACCATTCCTGTGATATCATTTTCCAATCTCTCTAGTCTTTTGATTTGCATTGTTTCTAATAAGAAATCTGCTGTTAACCTGATTTTTTTTTCTCTGTACATGACTGTTTTTATTTTTCTGCTCTAATGTTTTAAAGGTTTTTTCCTCTTTATCATTAGATTTCAATATACAGATTATAATACATTTTGGCGTATGAATATGTGCATGTATGTGGGTTTTTCCTTTTTGGAATGCCCTGAACTTCTTAGATCTAGGGTTTGTAGTTTTTATTAATTTTGGAAAATTTTAGGCATTTCTTACTTTTTTTTCTGCTCTCTTCCTCCATTTTCTGGAAACCCACATATACATTTGTTTAAGTACTTGGTATTGTCTGGTACTTCCATCATCTCTGTCAACTCCAGCTGTAGGTTAAATTTTTTTTTCTCCTACTATGGGTTACATTTCTTGTTTCTTAGCATGTCTATTAAATTTTTAATGGATTATGGGCATTACAGATTTAACATTGTTCATTTCTTTATATTCTTTGTCTTCCTTTAGAAATGTTGGATGTTGATCTTGCAAGCTGTTAAATTACTTGTAGTTCAGCTTGCTCTTTTTGAGGCTTGTAGCTTTTAGGCTTTGTTAGAATTAGCCAAGCCCTAGTAGTATGGCAATATTTTTCTGCAATTTCAGTTGAATACTAATGTTCAATGAGGGCTTTCCACTGTCCTGGTGGAAATTGTTCAGCTTATAGTACTTCTGTAATTTATTTGCCAGGATTTGCATAGTGTAACCTTATGCATCTGTGATTTACTTTTCATCAGTAGACTTAAGGGAACACCTACACAGATTTCTAGAGATTTTTTTTTTCTGCCACAGCTACCTGTTGTCTGATCGTCTTAGCTCAGTGAGACCACTGTCTTTGTCAGATTGCTTGTCCTTCCACTGTGGTGCAGAAAGCACCTCCAACAGAAAGCTTAGGATACTATGAGGTCCATTTTGTTTGTGTTCCTTCTCTCAGGGATCAAATCCCCTATTATTTGATTTCCAATGTCTAAAATCAGTTGACTTATATATTTTATTTAGTTTTATATTATTTAAAAAAATACACATGGGGTATGGTAAGGTTCTAGTTATTCCATCATGGCCAGAAGACGAAATTCAGTAACATTTTTTTACATACTATAAAAACAAGAAATTCTCCCAAGATGTTTTACAAGTAGGTCATAGGTGAAATACATTTGTGATTGTTTACTGGTTTATGTGTTTTTAAAATTAAGTGTCTGTGTTATATTTATAATAGTTGAATAAAGATATAAATTTATATATTAGAGTACATAGGTATAAATATGTAGGCATAATTAACATTTATACTTTTTAATGGCTGATTAAATTTTCCTATATTTTCATTTTGAATTGTATGTATTTTCTAACCATTGTTCTCTGTACACATTCATAAGTATAATTGGCAACTGTCTTTGCAAACAGAAGCTTTGAAAAGTGTATCTATAAATATTTGAGTTGTTTGCATTTAGTTAGTTAATAGCTTCTAATGTTTAATTTTTAGTTTGCTTGAATTATATATATCTCCATAACAGGGAGATATAAGTTGGTTGTTTCATTTTCTACAACTTGGCTTCAAATTTTTCTTTTAAAAAGATTATATTTAATGAAGCTCAGAGAGGATGAGAGAGTTCAACCTGATATAAACTAGACTATATAGGATATAATTAGGATTAGTAAATATACAGTATTTTACATTATCTGGTTGGATATTGTATTTTATTTTTTGCTTTAAATTAGGTCACTCATAGATCTTAGGACTATGTACTTATTGGAGAAATACAATCCAGAGAAAACCAAATAATTTGCTAATACAATAGGATATAAATAGCAATATTATGTATAGCTACAACTGTATACATCAAATGTCTAAGCAAATACGAGAGGCATTCCTATTACTGTTAAATTTTAAATCTTTAAAATTTTTTTATTTATTTACTTTTAGAGAGAGGGAAAGGGAGGGAAAGAGGGAGAGAAACATCAATGTGTGGTTGCCTCTTGAGCACCCCACACTGGGGAGCTGGCCTGCAACCCAGGCATGTGCCCTGACTGGGAATAGAATCGGCAACCCTTTGCTTCGTAGGCCATGCTTAATCCACTGAGCTACACCAGCCAGGACTAAATTTTAAATCTGAATTTTACCTTTGTCTTTACTCATGGCTTAATAGGTCATGACAGAGTTCTTCAGGAATTTTTCCTGTGAGACTAAGCTTTATACAATCTCATTTTGATTAGTTTGTAAAATGACATTTGTTATTCATATAAAGAATGCAAAATATAACCAAAGACACCGAAATTGAGAACAGACTGACAGTCACCAGAGGGGAGAGGGGAGGGAATTTCAGGGGAAAAGGGGAAGGGTTTACAGGAACAAGTATAAATAAAGGACACATGGATAAAAACTAGGGGGGTGGAAATGGGAGGCAGGTGGGGAGGGCTGGGGCAAGGGGCTGGGTTGGGAGTAAAAGACAGAAAACTGTACAAGAACAACAATTAAAATAAATTAAAAAATTTAAAAAATGCAATGTAGAAAGTGGATGTCTCTTACTCTATTCAATTAACTAGAATTTTTTTTGTTAAAATAAGAAAACTGGAAAAAATGGCAATGGAATAAGAAATTCATCTTTAGGAGGCACATTCCTAAAGAATCAATAGAAATAATCCAGTGTCACTTTTTTTTTTAAGAAAAACAAAAGTAGAAAAAGAAAGAAGGAAAGAATGAAAAAAGAAAGGAATGAAAATGCCAATAATCTCCCGATTTAACTTAAAGTAATTCACATGATAAACAGTACTATGTACTTCACTTAATTCTCACAAGTGGTAAGGATTTCTAAGTGATGAACAGGTTAAACTTCTGAGCATTTAAAAAATTCTTATAAGTTCTAAGTTTTAAGATGTGGGTTTTATTTTCTTTAAAAAAGTTTATATATTTTTTCTACATAGATGTTTAAATAATAATAAAAAAACCTTGTTTTTCTTTTCTTTGTTGGCTACCTATGCCACTAAAGCTCATAACCATTAGGAGTATTTACTAGCAGTTGTAATCACAGACTGGTTGGGACTGTTTGCTCTGAGAAATTCAGTCTCTCTGGAATGAACTTTTCTATTTTTTCCAGTAAGCTCCACTTCCATTCCCTTCTGGGTGCAATGTCATTTCTGTGTTTATATCCAATGCCAACCCTCAATTTGAAGAATATCTTAACAGTTATTTAAACATAATGATTTAGATTATTCAAATGTCACTAAAATAAAAATACCAAGACATATATATTAAAAGTAAATTTAAAATAAAGTGGACAATAAAGTATTGAATCTATTTAAATGTCATAAATAAAGCTTATTTAATCACATTTCATTAGTCAATACGTTAACATTTAAAAGTCAACTCTCTGGATCTATTTAAAAAATTTACACATAGTATAAGGAAGATGCTATTTTTAAGCTTTATAAATCCATCATGCTTTTGCAAATTGCTCCTTGCTATCAGTGAGGTTATCTATACTGGTTCCACAGTGTGATTTTAAAAAATATATTAACATTAAAATATATTTAGTTTAATACAGACATTTTTCTTATGACAAAGAGGCTCCTTATAAATAATGCTCATGATATTACCCAACTACCAGGTAAAGGTCACTTAAGCCTTATAGTGTCACGGGGAAAGGAATTTGTAGTCAATGACATCAATCTATCTATCTATATATGATTATGCAAACCATATGTATATACACATACATAAAAGTAACTTACATTATGATCAGTGGTGGTGATATATATATTTCTACCTACCTAGTACATCTAGTAATATAATGTAAGCTAATCTTTCCTAATCTAATCTGGCTAAGCTGGAAATAGAAAATACACACTGGTAACACATTATGGACACTTTTTTAGAGTAGTAAAAGTGAACTGCAAGTATCAGTTCCTGGATCCCAAGACCCATGTCATTCCAGTTTTAGGCTCTTGCTTTCCTGAGGTCCTGGAAAACTTTGGGGTCTCCCCTTCACAGAGAGAATCAGATTTGATAGACTATGGTTTCCAAATATTTAATCCCATTATTTCTACAATTTTTCTACAAATTTTCCGTTGCCTTACTCTAAACGTTCTAGAGATATCAATTTTTCGATATTACTTTATCCTAATAGATAAAAGAGAAATCTACTTACAGCCAATCAACATGACACAAATTGAAAAGATTTTTTCCGAATTGGTGTTAGGTGACACATTCCCGAATCCTACACTGGTTAAACTGCTGAAGGTAAAATAAAGTGCTGTGACGTATTTGTCTTTAATGGATGGCCCAGAACTTGAGTCACTGTCATTGTAACGTTTTCCAATTTGCTGTCCTAAGGAGTCCAACCATCCGATTTTGTCAGTCAGGTAGGGCCTTTCTACATTCCCAATCGCATACCAAATGCAAGCCAGCCAGTGAGCGATCAGGGCAAATATGCACATTAGGAGCATAAGAACTGCAGCGCCATATTCTGAATACCGATCAAGTTTCCGAGCCACTCGCACAAGACGAAGGAGTCGAGCTGTCTTCAGAAGACCGATTAATGTTGTTGTCTGTGGAGGTAAATATACATGATCACAAACAGTTGGTAAACAACTCAATGCATGTTCCTGTGAAGCTAAGTAGGCAGAAACTGGTTAAAACAATATGGTAGCATTGAGGATAACTGTATGTTTGAATTAAGTATTTTAAAAAATTTCCATTTTGGAAAATACTCTGAAAATGTGCATGACATTAATTCAGTGTCTTGGCGTGAAGACTAGAGGACAAGGAATTTGTCTATCTTGTTTTATGCTCTAAGTGCTTTGCACATCATGGGTAAATCATTCACTCACCATCAGATGTGTCAGTGTGTTACTAGTGTGCTTAGCAAGTGCTACACACGGGAACTAGAGGGTTGAACAGATATACATGGTCACTTTTCTGATAGAGACAGTTATGTAGTAGACAAAGGATCTTCTCTAATAAAGAGAAACAAGTTCATGATCCATTTTTACATGGATAAATATTTTTACATATTTAAAAAATAAACAAATAATAAGACCATTTCAGAGATGAGAAGTGCCATGATGATAATAGCACATAGTGATCTGATAGACGATGTTTCGGGGCATGGGTTGGAATGGGGTCCCGTTTAGAAAGGACGGCCTTGCTGAGGACCAGACCTTAGAACTGAGAAGGATCTGTGTAATGGGAACGAGCCAGTCAGGCAGGTAACTAGGAAACTTACTGGATGATTGTAAGCATGAATTAGACACTTGATTTAAATGCATTTTTCTTTCTTAAATGTGTTAAATTGATAAATTGTTTTTGCTTTCCCAATGATATTATGTGTTTTGCTTTGTGTTGTGATATATGTAATTAATTACATGATTATTATTGACCAGGTATCTAATGATAGGACACTTCCATATAATAACAGGATACTTATCTGGTTGTTTGGACTTGAAATCTGATAAGCACAAATTACAAGTTCATTTCTTAGGTTTCCTAAATAATGTCAGCTATAAGTACTACATATTTCACAGGGCATATAATTATTCCATAGCTACATGGTGTTTACCAATCAATTATTGAGTCATTTTATTTGTTCATTGTTGGTGTTTATTTCACAAAGTGCATCCAACTGGGTTAAGAACACATTTTAATTAAAGAAATAGCTCATGACATAACTATCATCCTACATTTTTCACACTGACTTGGTGGAAAAGGGTACTAAATATCAAGAAAAGCATTTTTACTAAAGTAAATAAGTGTTGCATTTTCTCCCCTTGGGTCATAGTAGTCCCAAGGGAAGGGGAGATCCCTGTTTCCCCTGAGCCCTGTAATTCAGTTAGTACTGAAACCCTCCTGAGGCAAGAGGGACCGTTGTAGCTGAGATGTGCTCATCACAATTGGACTCCAGTATGAGCTCATTTGGGGATGTGTGGAGAGGTGTCTTCCCTGTTAATGCTGGGTTCTTACTTTTCAGGGTGCAATAAAGGAGACAGATTTTTTTTGTCCTTCACAAATTTAAACATCCACTTCTTTCAAATTTGAATAAATGGAGAGTTTAAGTTAGTATTACAGAATTCCCTGGGAGAAAAGTTAACTTCCTACTATCTGTATTATCAGTATTTTAGATTAGCAGTTATTTGCTAGCACTGTGGAACAGACAAACTTACGTCTGAATTCTGCTTCTGTACCAGTGTGTCACCTAGGTCAAGTTACTGGTATAATCTCTAAGGATCAGTGCTCAGTGAAAATGGGCATTATAATTCTTGCCTTACAGGATTGTAGATAATATCCAACAAATGGAAGCTCCTCATGTTTTTATTTGAACACACCATACATTTTTTTTCCATCAGTAAGCAGGAACTTTATATTGTAAAATAGGTCAATAGAGCTTACACATTTTCAAAATGTGTAGCTTAGATATCTGGATCCCAAATGGGGGTTTATCAACATTGGCCTTGCAGCTTACACAGGAGTTTTAGACAAGAACTTCATCCAGGGGCTCTGCCTGCTCAGACACTGCTAACAGGAATTGCCCTGGTTCAACCCACCACTTTTTTCTATGCTTCACAGCTTATGTTTGCGTGTTTATTTTTTTTAATCTTAGGCCAGTCATCTATTTTTTTGTATGACAAAATTAGGAGTATCTGAGGAATATTATTTAAAAGTCCTTGCCCTTGGAGCAAATTTCTCTCTGAACCCCCAAATAAATGAAAAATAATGAAAATTTCTCTAAGTATTTGGTAAATGAAGTGAGATGGTTCAAAAGAAGTGAGCTGTTTTTATATCATATTGTGATAAGTACTGACAACTCTTCTGGCTACAAAGGTGGTAGAATACAAACAAACAAACAAAAAAAGGAATAAAATCTGCTGACATGCCACCCAGCTCTTTTTTGTCCCCCTCCCAAAGAAACCTCTGATATTTCTCCCAGAATTATATTAACATGAGATAAAATCTAGATGACCGTAAGTTCTCTAAGCAGAGAAGTAAAAAACTTATATAATAACGCACAAGAGACACGTTTTCTGGACAAAAATGCTTAAGAACTATGGTACATAATTACGCCTCAACCCAGTTTCATAAGTATAAGTGAAAATTGACTTCCAGAGTCAAAGCCATGTGCCCAAGCGTAACTACCTGCTAGTCTGACAGTGTGACAAATGGCTTGGCCCTATTTCTGTTGTTATCAAGATGCGCAAACACACCTGGGCCTTCTTTCATAACTACAGTTGCATACAGTACATCTTGTAGATAACACAGGGTTGCAATAACTCCTTTCTTTTTCTTCTTGTTTAAATATCTGTTTAAAGATTAAAGGTGTTTTGTCCCAGGTTGCACAACAAAAGAAGTGATGGCACCAAAATCTCAGAGGGAACAGTGTAAAGAATGATCAGTCTCCTCTTGCTGATTTGTCAGAGACTATTCGTTCCCACTGTTTAGTTCAATGGACTACCTTTGTATTCTCTGCAAGTGAAAAATGAGATCAACAGCTATCATATAATATAATTGTGTCGACATCAGAATTTGCCTGAGTGGTGTTTTCAGAATGTTTGGTCATCTCATAGCATATATAATTTCATGTACTATTCAGACATATTATGGAAGTCTGTCTTGGTGGGTTTTTTCAATTTTTAAAAATAGAAATAAAACTATCTTTAAACCAATTACAATAATTTCAAAAGTAGTAGAGATAGACTTTCTTTTAGATGTTATTTCTTGAGCTTTTCACTGGTATTAGAAAAATATTTTCTGTTTATTGTTACTTTTGGCCAAAAAGCATTAAAGCTCACTAGAGGTATGATTATGAAATACAAAAACTTCATGATAATAAATAAGACAAGGAATGTGGTGAGCCATTTTGCAGTGGCTTGAAGCAAGGTACTGTGTTTCCTGTCACTGCCCGCGAACTGTTGTACAGGGGACCTAATGAACTCTAACAAGTCCAGTTACTATGCAGTCTCAGAACTCAACTCCTTTACTGTGATTGAATGACATTTCAAACTCTTTCTGCCTAATTCCATAGTAAACAAAAACTATTTATTTAAGACTTTTATTTTTAATTCACTTTTTCACATTCTTTTCTAAATGCAGACTTTTCTCCTGAAAATTCACTTACATTTCTGGGTGGCTGATAAATATAACACAATTTCAATTAAAAAAAATCCACATCCATAGTTTATTATACTCCCAGAGCCTTTGTTATATTGAGGTAGAAGTTAGCTATTTTTATTAAGTGTGAATTTCTTAACTAAATTTTATTTTTAAAATGTGTACTCTAAACAATTATATCCTTGCAAGTATGTTAGGTTCTAGACCCAGACTAAAGAAGATTATGTGATTTGTTTTCAGTAGACATTTTACAATAGTTCAGACAATATTCTCTCTTACTGTAAGTGGAATTCAGTTTCAAGGCCTGGAAATAGAACAGGTGGGTTCTTATCAGTATTAAACAACTCTCTACTCAAAAATAAACATGGCTGCAGTTACACTGAAAAAGCCTCATCTGCAAGAGAAAATCCTGTGCTCAAGAATTTTTCAAAATAACTTGGAAAAATAATTCTACTTTCTTTTTAGCAAGCATTTTTAAGACTCATATCTAAAACACTTTATTTCAGAGGTTTAGTCTCTAAAACTTTTGCCTATGGTAAATGGGTAGAATTATTCTTTTATAAATGAGGAAAGATAAGTATATGATCTTTGGTTTTATCTACAGAGTTGATAAAGTGACTTGTCACTGAATCTTTACACTTCATCCATTATTTTGTCTTGTCAAGAAATATTTGAGTACAAGAAGGGAAATGGAAACAACGAGTAAGAAATTTAATAACTATACACTTATGTTTTGTTTTACATTTTGTTCCAATTACCTTTAAGCTCTAGTACTTGTAAATACCATTTAATGAGTTACTTACCAACAAAATTTAATAATTTTGAAGCTAGTTTATAGCTGCTTGCTCAGCTTTAGCCACACTATTTCAGTATTCCTAGGGATACATCCACTGTCACATTTAAAGAGCTATATTTTGAGTGTGTAAAAAACATTGAGAGGATCACCCAACTTCTTCTTTCCTTATTCATACCAAACCTCACAAATTCCTCCACAAATGTGGCTTTTAAAGAGAAGATACATTTACAGCCTTCCTGGGTAACTCACTCCAGTATTGAAGAACCTTTATTGCTGACACACTTTTTAAAAATTTTGTTGTATAATTAACATTCTATTTTTCTGCAATTTGATCTCACTTTCTCTTTCTTTAGTGACAGTAACATAGAAAACTGGCCATCAAGTGATTCTATGTAGTACTATGCAAACGTTACAGTAAATAAACAATCATGGATATTATATTTTTTAATGAGAATTTGACTTGTTCTAAGAAGGATCTAATCAAAATTGCACTGTATGCCATCTCTAGAAATTTGTAGTCAATAAATTACCTACAAATGAGGTTTAGATGATCAACTTAATGCAAAATAAATTTTTTGATGGACAATTCTTACATTTTAGTTAAAAAATTATTCCACTGGGATCCTATATCTCTCACTGGTCATGCTACAAATATTTGGAGGCATGGCCAATAGTTTCAAATACAAGCTAAGGGAAACTTCTGCCTTAACTCCCAAGAACTAGCTAAAGACAGACATAAATTTGCAATCAGGTCTCCAAAATTGTGCTTTGTTATTTAACTTTGAATGTGGTGAGTATGCCTAATGTCTTAGAAATTCATTTCCAGCAAAGTAATGACAACAATTGCAGAGATCAGGTCCAGAGAGTGCCAACAAGATGATCAGAACTTCTATTCAGATACTGCTAAGTTTTTCTTTGTATCCCTTTATCTATCAGACTAATGAAGCTAACATCAGTGTGAGCACAAACTTCTCTTTGTTATTATAACTTTCTCTCAGAGAACATTCTATTTACTCAGGTTTCAAAGGTCTCACCTTTGATCAGGATTCAAGAAGAATAACTGTTAAGGGTGAAAGGAGAGAGGTCAACAAAGCAAGTAATTAATCAAAAGAATAACAATTTTCAGGGGTAAAAGAGGTTAATAAAGCATTTACTAAACAGAATGCTCTAGTTTCTGTTAGTATTTCTGAAAGAAGAGTTGCCACAGATAATCAAAATATGGGAAACTTTGAGGCAGATAATAAGAAGTTGACTTTCTGGAGACTGATCCAACGATATTATTTCTTTGCATCAGTAACATGGAAGTAATTTGCTATGGATGGCATGATGTTTGATAACACAAAAATTAAGAAATAAAGAACTTTTTCTTGGTCTCTCTACATGACACTGACATCAGGAAGATATCAATGACAGAGCCAGGCTGGGTTACTGCCAGTATTCATTTTCTACAACATGTTTTTTTAACATTATATAATATTCTCTAGTTATTAGTAGGTAATTTGCATTTAATTAAACTAAAATTAATATAATTTTGAAAAAATGAGCAATTCTGCTTATATACCCATTTTAGTGAAAATGCATATGCTGAGCTATCCTTAGCAATGCTAACATGTTTTATAAATAAAATATCAATCCTAAAGTTGAATTTTTTTTCTTCTCCTGAATTGAATGTAAATAAAACTAAATGTAACAGTAACTTGCAATTTAGGGAAATTGGAAGGAAGACATTAATGTTTAAATAACATTGACAAAATTATTTTTTCTAAGGTTATTCACAATGCTGTGAAGCATAGAAAATTTTAATACTTCAGTGAAAATTAAGAAATCATGACTGTCCTTACATTTAGTTGAAATCATTTTAACATGTTTATTTATGTACTTATTTTGTAGAAATGTTTTGTGAGCACACAAAAGCTCTCTCCTGGAGTTCCCCTGTGTCCCAGACAGGCCACTGGACCTCATGTATCTGGCAGCAGGATCCTTCCTGAAACTTTAAAAAATGCAGGTTTCAAGGTTCCACTTCAGACCTACCAAATACGAATCTCAAACTTTTATAAGATTCGCATAGAAACTGGTACATAGTCCTACTGTAGAAGGTCTGATCCAAACAAGCTTGTGTCAGGACTGTATCTAATTTATAATTTAATAAATCTCATTTTTTCTTTTCATACTGACTCATCTTTCTAGCTGCTCATGTGGTGCCCCACTTGCCTACCTGCCATCTGTACTGGGATCACTAACAAGCTTACCAAATTCAGCATGGCCCCAGTGGAATTTCTCCCCTATAACACACCTCCTTCTCTCAAGATTTTTCCCATTTGAATAAATGAGTGACAATCTATAATAGTTGCTGAAGTCTCCTCCCGGCTGCCAAAAAAGTTTCAAAGAAGTAGAAGGAAACAACAAAATCTTGAGCAATTGTTAATTTTGCTTTTCTCCTAATCCTCCAATAATATTTAATCCACCAACAAGCTCTCCTCTAATATGTTCCAAATGTATCTATTCCTGTTTACCTGTATTGCCACCATGTAGTCCAAGCCATCGTTGTTTGTCCCTCCTACAGCACAGCAAAACCTCTGAAGTGGTCCTCCTCTTTCTACCCTGACTAAATTGTCTGCAGACATCAGCCACGAGGTCTTTCAAAATACCCACTCCCAGCCTAAAGCTTCCATTGCAGCCAGAACAAATGCCAGATTCCAAGATTGCATGTGATTTGTATCAGTCCCCTCGCATCTTAGTATTCCACCTCTCTCTATGGTTCAGCCTGACCTTCTTTCCAATCGTCTTACATGCCAAGGCTGTTTCCTGATGGGGCCATTTTCACTAGTGTTCTCTTTTGCTTGAAATGCTCTGCATAGGGTTTCATGAATTTTCCTTTACATCCTAGCGGAGTGAGGTAGGCAGAAGTCCTATAATGCCTAATGCGTCTTCAAAAACAACAAAAATTGTTGTGTTTTATGAAACTTTTCAATGTCCCACAGTCATTTGTATAGCCTAAAAGTAACTTTATAGTTACTGAGACTAGAAACTGGGTTTTACATATAAAAATTCAGTTTTATACATTTTAATATCCATTAATTTTTTCAGGACTTTAGCTGCCATGGAAATTGAGAGATGATTAACCTGTTATTTTGGACTTTCACTGAGAGTTGTTCAATATTTCAGAAAATCATGTCTTCCATGACAACAGGCCTTGTGGTATTTGTGTGCTATGTGGTGTATAGCATGGCTATATCAGTCTACATTTGTAGTTATCACAGTCGTAGTGTTTCTACGTGTGTATAAATACTGAAATGCATGTATGCACATATACATATCTATCTGTATACACATTTATACATATATAAGCACACTCATATATGTTCAACCCTTATGTTAAAATGCAAATACAAGGAAAACATTTATTTTAATATTGAAGTTATTGTTCAAATATGGAGTTCATTATAAGTAGGTATAAGCATCTGGTGATTTCCTGATATCATTTATTGTAGACATGCCTGAAACATTTATATATTAATTGGGTATCTTTTTATGATCATTTCTTTCATTTGTTCTTTATATTAAGGCTAGAAGTTATGTATTATATTTGTGAAATTGCATTTTAAAGTGCTATATTATCTATGACATTTATTTGACAATAATAAAGGGGGAAGTTATAAAATATCTATTATATTGGGCTAGGGACCAATACATTATTGCTCCATGCCTCTAATTCTAATGGGCTTCCCCTCCAGCTAGTGTGATCATTCTACCCTTTCTACCTGGAAAACCTCCAATGGTACCCTAGGAACTCCCCTTTCCGTGCTTCCATGTCCTCTTGTACATGGCACTATCAAAGCATTTGTCAGATAGGACTAATTTTGTTCATCATTGCTCTCCCCTTCTAGACTGCAAGCTCCCAGACAGTGGGGTCCTTATCTCACTCTTGTTTGTAAACCCAGCCTCTAGCACCCTGGTACAGGGTAGGTTCTCAACAGATGCTTACGGAATGAATACACCTACATGCAGACTGGGCTATCATGACTCTGTGAAAGTGGCAAAATGAATGAAGTCAATTTTTGTTAAAATTTGTAGAAAATTTACATGAAACTTTACTTGGTAAAGCACATAAAATCAAGCTACTCTTTTTATAGTGGAGGTGGATGGTTCTGAGTCTTATCAGCCTGCCTTGCAGGCAAACTGTGTGAGCCTCTGAGACTCTCTCAGACACCTCCCTGAAACTCCCAGTAAAGAACATTGGACTAGGTGATCTCTCATCAGAGTAACCTCTAGCTTAGTGATTTTAGAATTGGTTATCTAATTTTGGGTTAAACATCCCAAAGTTATTTTTTTACATACTCATATGATGAAAGTTCCCAAGTTGGTACATTTAAATATAAGATCTCTTTTCTCTGGAAGTATATATTTTTTGCCAGAAACAAAAATGGATGCTATTTTTAACATTCTCATTGTATGGCATATTGAGCACTTTTGGAAAACTTTTATTCTGATATTTTATTATGTACTGAAAAGGCTGATTTTATATATACCAATATATGTATATGTACATATACATATATGTATATACATATATACATACACATATATGTATAAAATACAGTTTGTATTTAAAAGTGTCTTCATTGTCACTCCTAAAGAATGGGCAAGTGGTCCAGTCCATCACTGGTTGTGCTGTTAACCCTTCACAGCTAGCGCAGCCCAATATATGACTCCCTTCAGCCCCTGTCAGTCTCACCTGCCGCTGGCTGGCTATCTTTGGTGCCAACACACTTCTCCTTACCATGTCTCCCACACTCCTGTGCTTTACAACCCAATAACTATCCTTAAAATAATCCCTCTCTTCTCCCACTTCTTTAGGGTTTCTAGCTGCAACGGGCTAATCTGATAACTTTTGCAAGATATCGGACAGTGAATAAATTCAGTCATATATTGCATAACAACTTTCAGTCAACAAGCACCACTTATATGATGGTGCTCCCATAATATTATAATGCAGCTGAAAACTTCCTAAGACCTAGTGATGCATAACCATGGTAATATAATAGCTCAATGCATTACTCATGTGCTTGTGATGTTGGTATAAATAAACTTACTGCGCTGCCAGTTGTATAAAATTATAGCACATCCAATTACATACAGCACATAATAGTTTATAATAAATGACTATGCTACTGGTTTGTGTATTTACTATATGATGCTTTTTATTATTACTTTAGAGTGTAGTTCAATATTTATTTATAAGTAGTGTGCTGTAACAGTGTGCCATGTTACCCTGGCAGCGGCCTCATTCATCTCCTGTTTGCTGTGTCTCTTGATTGCATCATTTTTCTTTAGTGCTTAATTTAAATTTCATGTTGTTTTGTACAGTAACATGCAGGACAGGTAGCCTAGGAGCAAACGGCTCCACCATACAGCCTTCGTGTGAAGTAGGTGGCACACCTAGGTTTGTGCAAGGGCACTTGATGATGCTCATAGGACAAAGTAGCCTAACCGTGCACTTCTCAGAATGTGTCCCCGTAAGTAAGCAAGACATTATACATTTATGGAATAAATGAGTAATTAATTTAAGTATTTATGGATTAATGTGGTAACATGTATATTTTTAAAAGAAAAATTCATTAAGAAACAGGGACTTTAATCGGAAGGGATACTGAAGAAAATGGAAGAAATCTTTGGCAAACAAGTCATTACTATGTACTTGGTATTGTAGTAACCTCTTCATATTTTGCCGCTTTATAGTTTAAAATCACAAGAACTCACCTATTACCATGTTACAGAAAAGAAATGAGGTCATAAATGAGTTACGTGTCTTGCCAATGTCGACAAGGTGAGTGGCAGAGGGGAGAATCAGAGCCAGGTCTGCTTCGCTGCAAAGGCGGAGCCCTTCCCACATCACATCACACCTTCAAGGTGTGGGGGGCAGCTTTGGGAACATGGGGAGTCCGTGAAATCACACAGAAGTAGAGACCTGGCTCCATTATCTCTGAGGCAAACTGCCCTTTTCCTTTAATGCCACATAAGGAAGGTGATTGGACACTATTTTTTCCCAAGATCATTTCATCCTGTGTAACATAACTCTCTTTTGTTTCAGCTCACCAGAGGAAGGCTTGTCTATAGTAGCAATTTTTGGAATTACTTATTTTAAATGAATTCTATTATTTTCAAGTGATATAATAACTGAAGTTAAACTAATTAAGTACTGCATCCTAGAAATTCTACCTTAATTGTTATAATCAGCAAGTCCAAATATGCACTGGTTTGATTGTTATTGATTAAATATCACCAGTAAATTAACTTCCCCTAACACTTCTATTTGTTAATTTTACTAAGCAGAAATTTAATTTTCTATTGATGTATATGTTTTAAAATTTGAAAGAGTATGGTTTTACTCTGTTTTTATGAATAAGAACTTCCTTGGTGTCATAAAATGGATCATCCATTGTTAAGAAACTCATAAAGATAAATATAGACAAAGAAGAGTGGTGGAGAAATGGAGACAACTATACTTGAACAACAATAACAAAGAAATAAAGAAGTATTTCATTTTCTTGCCTCTTTTTTTTTTTAAAGTTAGGAGTGTCTAACATTAAACGTTCAAGTACTTTAACAGTAGCTTTTTTTTTTTAGTATTTTACTAAGAGTATCATATGTATTATAGCACTAGACTCTCAAATTTTAGAAAACTTAGCAGAGGAAAGTAATATTATCATCCTTATAGATGATGAGGCTCAGGCTTGAGACTTTGTCGCAGGTTTGCAGAATCTGGGAAGAATGTATTGTTAAACTGCCCTGCTCCTAACTGACCCAAAGTTTGATGGGCGTGTTCTGTAGGAGAGAATTTATTTCCCAACCTATAGTTTCACTTGGCAGAGGAGGATTCTCCTGTCCTGAATTGTGAACTGGCCAGGAAGCCACCAATTGCAGGGAGTATTTTTGAAATTTGATTTACTCTGAATTTTATACTATTTTTTTTTAAATTCCACAACTTGAGGTTATCTTTCTCAACTTACTCCATTTGAACTAACTTTCACACCTTCTATAAATCTTTCCATTATATAATCTAGGAAATTCATTTGCAATAAAAATTAGTGGCAATTAAATGGAAGGAACTTAAGGAGAATCTAACCTTTTATGGATCAAAAAAATCTTTAAGAATCTGACTAAGATTATGAATTTTGTATCCAGAAAATACACTATACACCTGCCAGATTTCCTTAAAATTTCTAGCTTTTTAATGTATGGGGCACATAAGAGTTATTTCCCAAACTAGATATTATTAAAGAGAAAGATTTTCAGAAGAGGCCTCTTCCATATAATTTGAATCTAAAACAAGTAAGTCTCTGCTGCCTCAAATCACAATTTTGAGTGAAGAAACATATTATTCTTTGATAGTTTTATACCCATGAATTAATACATAGTGATTCTACATCCTGAGAAGGTGCTATGAAACACTGTTTTAAATTTTGGTTAAAGGATAAATAAACTTTAGCATCATCTAGCAAACATTTAAAATATTATGAATTATTTGCAATAACAAAATTGTTCCATTTCATTTTGTAGCATTTTCATTTGAAAATGAATTCCATCTTGAGATACAGAAAATTTGTAAAGCCACCATTTTCTTTGCATTTAAAATAGATTCACTTTTATAATTGCAATCTTTCAGAAAATAAGATTCTTAAGCAGCTCTTACCTCATCAGAACCAGATCCAAAAATCAGCAAGTCAAAAGGAATTGCTGCAACCATGTCAATCAGGAACCAGCCTTTGAAGTAGTGTATTGCTATTTTGGCAGGATCACTTACCACTTCCTCATTCTGATTTACGTATGTTGTTCTGAAGTTTATTAAAATATCTATGATAAACATAATATCCACAATCAAGTCTACCACATTCAAAGGGCTACAAGAATAGCCACATTCTCGTCTTTTCTGTTCTTCTCTGTCATTGAGGAGGAAGGCTGCAGAGTAGGGAGTGAAGATTGCAGTGTATATGACCAAGAGCAGAATGAGCCAGTCCCAGACCGCTTTGAAAGGACTGTAGTGCAATATCGTAAACTTGTTGATGCGCGGCGTCTGCAGTTTATATTCTGGCAAGACGTCTGCTCCTAAAGAAAGAACCTGAACACAGAAAAAAAATACAGTATATATAAAAATGTCATTATTTAATCTATAAGTCTACACAAATATTAAGTCAATTATTCAGCAAAATCTATTAAAAGAGACTCGTGTAATTGAATTCATAAATTGCGGATGACGTCTAGAAAACAAATGGATTCGAAGCAACCCAGATAATCCCCCACTAATATATTTGACTTCAGAAAACCTAATGGGTGTTTTTGATAAATATGATTTTTACTGAAAAATAATAAATATTGTCACTGAGATGCCAAGGTTTGGTTATTAGTTACTTTGAAACATACTACTAGACAGAAATAAAAATGCATGGCTGTTTTTAGAAAATCATGAAATCAGTTTGACACATAAGTAACTCAGTTTTTAAGATTGGCTGTAATGAACAGAAGCAGTCTACTTGAATTCATGATCATGTTTGTATTCTGGGACAAATATACTTTCACCCTGAACTCCTTCGTCACATTTAGAGAACCGTGAAAAGAAAATGGTGCATAGAGATGTTTAGTACAGTAACATGAAAATGTTGCAGGATTCTTAAGTACCGAAGAGTACTTAAACTCTTAAGATTTATTCTATTTCATAAGGCACTGAGTAGACTAAAATAGTTCATCTTTTAGAGCATTAGTTTACCTGAAAAAAAAAGAGGGAGTTAAACTTGAATTGTGACTGTACCCAGTAGAAAAGTTCATGAGTTTGTGATATTAAACCAAGTTTCAAGAACAAATGTCAAAACAAATGAGTTATCTAGCTACCCAGTAAATGTAAGTAGCATTAACACATGGGTTTTAAAGCATTTAAAATTTTAATAGTTTGGGCACACAAGAGGAAATCACACATTGATGTTTCTCTCTCTCTCTTCCTACCTCCCTTCCCCTCTCTCTAAAAGTAAAAAAATAAAATCTTTTAAAAAATTTTAATAGTTCTACAAATGGCACAAAGAGGTATTTTTAAGGGAGTGGTAGTTATAATTTTATATTATGAATATCCCACATATGTGCAATAGCCCTACTTCAAAGTTAATTTTACTAAGAACATTCTCTGAGACTAGGATGTTCTGAACACTATCTGATCGTATTGCATTGATCTGATTGAGTGTATTATCTGATAGTGACAATACACTATCAGATTTGAAGTGTGGCTCTCAGAAAATTCCATTAATGAGTCAAAGAGTAACTTCTGTGTTTTTGCTAGTTCTATCCATGTAGGATTTAATTTAATTATAATAATAAACTATCTCAGGCAAATTCTAACTTTTAATTTTATTTTTATTGTTATATTTCATACATTTTCATCCCACACATAACAAGTTATCATTCCTATTTAAAAATAAAACTTGAGAATTTGAAGTATAGTGTGACTTTTAAGTATAACCAAAAGAGTTCAGTTAAAATAGGTAAAACTCTTTTTAGATAATATCTAAAGTGATTTAATTACCTTTGAAAAACATGATAAAGAACCTACCCATTTTTTTCGCTTGGAGTAAATTTGTAACTCCTACTATATAGAGGAAATTGGACTTTAATTTAAGCTATTATGAGAAGTTATAGGAATTATTTATAACTAAACAAGAAATCTGGAAAATCAACTTATTTCACTATTGATGAAACACTAACAATCTTCAGAATCTAAGATCTATATCTATAGCTATACTTCTAGTGATATCTGACTTCCAAAACCCAAATAGGAATATGTAACATTAAAATAATCTATCGATTGATGGGTGCAGACTTATGGAACTCCGATCCTGTTTTGCTTAGTACAGAAAACTAGTGTGTGTATTATATTGCTTGGAAAGAACTGATCATCCCTTTTGGTGTCACTATATAATGTCCTTTTCTTGAAAACTCAGCACGTAGAAAGCAAAGTCCAGAACCTTATTTTGGCTTTCAAAGTCACCTAAAACGTGGACCCATTCTATCATTCCAGTTCCTTCTGTCATTAGATTCCTCTCTGCACACAGTGCACTCTGGCAAGACATGACTAAAAGTTTTGAGCTGCTGAGATCATCCCAGATTGTTTAATTCACAAATTTCTCATAAAAAGTGTATGTAGTTATTCAAAAAGAACAAAAAAAGCCATGTTTAAAGACAAGAATATTTGTCTGAGCTTGCTTTCTGTTTAAGTGACCTTCTTCTGATACCAACCTCCCTCATGGGGCAATCCAATATCTGTTTTAGCAGAAGTAGAAGTTAGACTACATAGAGTCCCTTGGAGCTTCCCCTCAGAAGTAAAACCTGTGAATGGAACTCTTTCCAATGCACATATGCAAACATTGGAAAGGAAAGAATATTACATGTGGAGGTAACAGAATGAACAGTGATAGGTAGGCATGAAATAATGTGTTGTGTTTGAGGAATTCTAAGCTGCTTCATAGTGCCAATGGATAAAATGGAAGGAAAATAATGGAGGAGGGCAGTGAATAGGGACAGTGACAGGCTGTGGAAGACCTAATGTGACATGATAGGCATCTCAGATTTTCTCTTTTAAGTGAGGGTTTCTCACACTTGAATAAAGTATAAACTCCTTTAAAGGCTAAGATACTTATTGCAGAACCACAGTGATAGTTTATAATAATTTATAGTATTAGGTAAGCTTGTACAAAAATAAAACTAGGTTAAAACTTCTTATGCTTATACCTCTGAATATGACTGTTGTGTTTTCAATTGTGTCCCCACAAAAGATGTGTTGAAGTCCTAATCTCTAGAACCTGTGAATGTGACCTTATTTAGAAACAGGGTCTTCATAGATGCAATCAAGGAGTAATTGCTAAATGAAGTCATAGTGGGTGGCAGTGGGCCTTGATGAAATAATTGGTGTCCTTACACACAGAGTGCAATTTGGGTACAGAGATGTGAAGACATACGGGGGGGTGGGGGAGCCATGTGACAATGGAGGTAGATATAACAGCAAGCTGAGGACCACCAAGGATTGGTGGCAGCCACCAGAACTGAGAAGGGAAGCATGGAAAAGATTCTCCCTCAGAGTCTGTAGAAGGGACCTTGATTTTGAACTCTCAGCCCTCAGAATTGTGATATTTTGTTATGGTATCCCTAGAAGCCTATATATAAACAAACACATTCTAAAATATTTGCAAAACTGTCATCTGTGATTTAATATTTGACATATTTGGTTGAAGTCTCTTATATGTAGTTTGATCTAATAGGTAAAACATTTTTCTCTATTCTAACCCTCAATGTCTTTTTGTAAAGGTATGTTATCAAAATATAATAGTGGTACAAGCTTCAAAAATTGTATTACTATTTTAAGACAATATAATCTAATTATTAATTCAAATTTTATTCCTACTAGGTATTTAAAGCCAATTTATATAGTATTACTTGATACTGAAGTTTTTGTTTACATGAAGTTTAATTTTGCTTATTGAATTCCACATTAAGTAATTACCTAATCAAATTATTTCTGGAACTACATTGAGGAAGTTAGTTCATTTGTTATATTCTAATATATCTATTCATACCAAACCATTGACTTTGGCATATGCAACAATGGAGCATGTTTTGAAAATGCATTTGTAGTAATTGGTGTGATACTAAAAGTTATGGGACAAATTCTTTTGATTTCTGTATGGCTATGCCATTTTTACATAATCATTTAATTCTTTCAGGAATTTTATCAGCCAAATGACTTGAAAAACTTTTATTTATACTACATGTGTTAGCATCATGAGATCTCATTGTAAAATCCAAAAACAGTGCTAGGCACTGACATCAGGTCAGAAGGCAGTACTCAGATATTAAGTGGTTATCTTATTGGCTCAGAAGATCATTATATTGTTTTAACTTTTCACCAAGGTATAGGAATTTTTAAGATTTTCCATGAGAATTCATGGCTCTTCAAGAACATTCTTTTCCATGAATATCAGTTTGAGAACTGTTAAAGATTACTGGACAGAGAAGGCAAGGGGCCAGATATAGTTTTGGAGAAATGTATCTGGCAACAGAATGGAGGAGAAAGCAAACAGGGGTGTACCAGAGGGTTAGAGATCAATTGGGACTTTGGTACTGAGAAAGAAAAATGCAAGAGAGGTCAGGAAAGCCTGTGCTAGAAACCAGCTGGTGGAGAGGGAGAGGAGGAATACATTTGAGAAATAAACACCTCTCGGGATATAAGGAGAACTTCTCTATATGGTCTCTTTAGTAGGTTAGTAATGTCTTATATAGAAGTTCAGTACTCCCAAGAGAGAAGTGGAAACATCCAGTCCTTTTAAGTCAAGTTTTGGAACTAACACAGCATCACTTCTGCCATGTTTTATTGACCAAAGCAGTCACAGGCCAGCCCAGATTCAGCAAAATGGAAGAATAACCTTTGCCTCTTGATAGATAATGGTGCACATGGAAAAGGGAAGAAATCAACTGTAGTCACCGTAGATATAAGCTACCACAGGAATTGTTGACAATTACTGTTCTTAGATCTGATGATAGTATTATGTTATGTTTTTTAAAAATAGTTCTTTCCTTTTGGGTGTTCATAGTAAAATATTTATGCATGAAATTATATAGTGTTGAGGTTTTCTTCAATGTCATCCAGAGTGGGGGAAGTTAAAGGTGAGAGTCTATTTGTATGCAACAATGTTAACCGTATGTTAATTTTATTAAAACTGGGAGATGGGTACATATTGCCCTCTCTATTTTCATAATTTGTTAAAAGTTTTCACAATAAGAAGTTAAAAAATTCTAGAATGTCAGCCAGAAAGGCCTAAGATATTTGAGGAAGTAATTTCTTGAGGAAAAACAAAGAACTAAGTCTACAAACATCACAGAAGCTCCAATGGATCAAAACTGAGTTGGGTCTTTATTGGGCAAGGTTGGATTCTTGTTTACATGGCGGAATCTTTACTTTGCTCTCTGTGCATCTAGTTTGTATTATGTTGACCTCCAATCAGCCAGACAGACGACACACAATCCCAACTTACCCTACCCTCAAACTGTTTGTCTTTAAATTTCCATCACATTGGAATACACCACATTATAAGAAGGCAAATTGGAGAGGGTCAATTTGCAGGTGCTCATTCTTCTGAGAATACTTGGCTACATTGTTCATCAAGTTAGATGAAAACACAGACACTTTCGAAGACTCACCAGGTTAGGCCTGTTAGTGAGAGACTTTTTCTCTGTTAGCATTTCATATTCAAACGAAGCTTTCTTTCTAGTTTGATATAGGAAGTATGTTTTTGCATTTTTCCTCATAAAGCTACCACTGAATGCAATGTTTACGTTGTAATGTAATTTTTGTAAATATCTGCATGATACATTCCTTTTAGAATTCATTTCTAAAAACTATTTATCCTGAGGAATCAAAGCTTTCATCTTTCTTTTGTTTCAAAAATGACAATGAAAGTTATTTCATTAATTGCAATATTTTTTGCTTTCTCACAGAAAACTGTAAGAGTTTAGAATTTTAGTACAATTATTTATATTTCTCTTTACAGTGTTTTAATAGTTCTATTTCCGTTGTAATGGCTAAATGCTTGCATATTTTATAATGACACTTCATACTTCTTCAGAAATACAATAAATGTATAAATCATAGTTCTCAAGTAAGTTAAAATTAATCGTAAAAGACTCTGGAGACATTGTTAGAAATAAAATGTTAGATAGGTAAATATTTGCTTTGAAAATGTGAATGGGTTTCTAAGGGGTCCGTGATTAAAAACGAATGGGCCGCCGCACAGTCTCACTTTCCTGCGGAGAGCGAGCTCCTCCCACACAGCTGAGAAACAACACGCTTTACGAAGATAAACCATGATTAATTAAACTATGACAAGGTTTTTCTTTTAAGAGAGAAAGAAAGAGGGTGTTAAAAACTCACAGTATAAAAAAGGGGACTCCGTGGTCTCCAGAAAGACGTTTCTATTCTCTCTTTCCTGAAGCCACCAATTAAATGTGCAGTTTAATACAGTGTAAAATATTGTTTTCTGTACTAAATACAGTGTTTCTTGTTGCCAGCACATTGATATTTGTTTAACCTCTAACTAACAGCTCAGTGTTATATAAAACGAAAATCTCTATATGAAACAACACTATTTATTCAATGAAGATCTGCTGTGAAAATTTTCTGCAAACACCGGGATTAATAACTACTCTTCTCTTCTGAAAAGTGCAGTAGGAAACGATTAAGTCTTCCAAGAGATTTACACAGTACTTTTGGCAGCTGTTAGAGCCACACAGAGGTCTTGGGAGTGACTGCTCATCTCTTACGTATCCTTACTCGGCACTTGCAGTTAACTAATAGGCTAGCTGTGTTTTTAACTATTGGGAAGAACAGTCAGCATAAAAATGAATCAAATAGACCATATAGCACCTGGAAAGATTTAAATTCCCCTGGCTTTTCTGCAGATGATTTGAGAAATACAGCAAAACATGAGTAATTATTGAAACAGACAGCCCCACTGATGATTACCCAGGTGTTTAAACGAAAAGATGAAAAAGATTCACACTATAAATCAAATGTGTTGCGCAGAAAGTATTTAAATAAATAAAATGCTAAAATTAAGCTGTAGAATTACTGCAGCATTCTATTTTGAAATAATTTTCTAAGTCTTAAAGTGTAGACATTTAGTCATGTGTCAGTGTGTGCACACGCTGTGTGCCTGGGTGGGTGTCAAAATGAGCCGGATGACTGTATGATTTTATCAATGTCAGAGAAAACTAGGTTTGGCTACATGTCAGGGTTAGCATGTTGTATGTGCTCTATAAGCTAATATTCAAATACTAGCTTCTTAAAATATGTGCTATTCAGTATGAGAAATAGGTTAAATAACACCTTAAACATGGCAGTATTCATAAATCATGGAAATATGTACACATTAAGGAGTTAGACTCAACTCTCACACCCCTGGCCAGCTCGAGCGTGGCCTTGGCTGTGGCCCAAGGCCAGTCGGCTGAGCTTGTGGCGCCACCTTGTTTCTGACACCAGACGCTCTCTGGCCTCATGTTTGCTTCCTTGCATTTTTTCCTCCTCTCCTTTCTTGTGGAAACTGTACACATGCACTTTTTTCTCCACTGTTAAATCTTTGTTTTAAAATTGATCTGATGTAAGAAAAAAAATGGAATTTAGGAATAGGAGCAAAGTACACTAGTTCATAAGTAAAGCTTTTGCAAAGTTTTTCAAAACACAGATGACTGAGGAACAGGCTTAGAGATGGGAAAGGGAAATACAGGGTCTGGCTAGGACAATTTGAGGTAGATAGATGTGCCAGGAGCCACTAGAGGGCAGTGCCCAGCAGACAGAAAGCCTGGGATAAGTCTTTCCAGGATGCTGGAGCTTCAGTTCATCCTGCAGAGGCAGTAGCTGAAGTTCTGAAAAGTGGATTTATCTGCCAAAAGAGTGTAAAGATAGAGAGGAAAGTGCTAAACTGGCAATAACTAAATTGTGGAAAGCAAGACAGTATTCCTGGGATATAGCATAGTACCCGAAATATATATAGTAAGCACTCAAAATAGTTGGTGAATAAGCATGTTTGAAGCTTAAAGGAAAAGAGACAATGGAAACGGCAGGAAAGAAAATTTATCAGAGAAAGGATTATGATAGAGATAGCTGCTGTGCACCAAAATTCGTCTCCCTCCCTTCCATGGAATAGAGCTGTTGCTAGAATGTGTCTGCCTAGCCAAAAAATGGGACTTTTCTAGTCACATTTGCATCTAGATATGGCCATGTGTCTGAAGAGTAGCACTTCTTGGCTGAAGCCTTCAAGAAGCAGGTGCGTCTCTCCCTGTTTTCTATTTTTCCTTCCACTGCATAAAGTCATATGCTTCCAAGGCTTTAGGTCCTTAAATCTTGTGGGATAGTGGAGCCTCCAGATGTTGGGAACCTGGGTCACTAAAGTACCAAGAGGATAAAAATCGTTTCAGAGTAATACCAGCTTCTGTTATTGCTTGAGCATGAAATATACTGTTAGGATAAGCCATGACAATACCGAGGTTTATTAGTTTCAGCAGTTATCATTATCCTAACAGGTGGATCTTTAATAAGACAAAGACCTCAAAAAGGCAGGAGAGGAACAATGGTACACAGCTTATCTGATCTCTTCTCTTTCTCTCTGTTGAGGTTTAGTTTAATGAAGTCACATAACTGGTGTTAACAGCGACATTGTATCAATATGTAAAAGACCAACAGACCCACATCTCTGTTTAGCAAAATCACAGGAACCAGCTCACCCATCAGTTTAGTGACTTTTTCAATGATGGGGTAAATATGGGTAAAGAAACACAAAAGAACAAATATGTTCATGTTAACTTCACTTAGTCAGGCTTTTTGGTCAGGTGTCCTCAGAATCACTACCATCAAACCAAAGGGGACCTGGAGGGATGCTCCTTTGGGGGATGATGTGTTCTCTCCAATACTTTCCTTATGCCAATGCTGCCACCACTCGGACCTGGGAAAAGAGCTGTCCTCCATGTCCTCTGTCAGTCTGCTTTGGCCCTTGCTCTTTTTTCCTTGAAATACTGTAGGTGGGATGACACTGTGACTTCTGAGAGAGTGCCAATCAACTCATCAATGCTTTATCTTGGAGACAGAGGATAGTTAAAACCAAGTCTCTTTTATGTTAACTAGGTCCAGTATTAAATTCTGACATTTAATTCTCTCAACAGCTCTTTGAGATGAGCATTATTATCTATATTTTTATCGATAAGGAAACTGACTCAGAGAAGGTAAATAATTTATCTGAGGTCTGACAGACAACTATATTATGATGAGCCATATAATTCTCAAACTTTATTGAATGCCTACTATTTACTGAAGTCTTGATGGGCATTATCCCATTTAATTGTTACTGTTTGATGATGTAAGTGCTTGCTGTGGATTGAAGTGTATCTTCCCCAAAAGATAAGCTGCAGTTCTAACCCTTAGTTCCCATGAATGTCCCTTATTTGGAAATAAGATCTTTGCAGATGTAATCAAGCTGAGATGAAGTCACACTGGACTGCAGTGAGCCCTATGCAGAGATGTGAAGAGACACAGAGACAGGCACACAGAAAGCACACCATGTGACAATGGATTGTCACATGGATTGGAGTGATGTGTGTATGAGCCAAGGAACACCAAGACTGCCAGCAACACAGATGCTAAGGGAAGGGCGGGGCACAGATTTTCCTCTAGAGCCTTCAGAGAACGAGCACCTCCTAATTGCTTAATTTCAGACATCTAGCCTCCAGAATAGTGAGAGAATAAACTTCTGTTGGTTCAAGCCACTCAGTTTGTGGTCATTGGTATGGCAGCCCAGGAAACTAAGACAATGCTATTGTCTGTTCCAGACACAAAAACCGAAGTTAGGTTCCCCAAGGCTATCCGGTTCTCCAGGGCCCATGTTCTCATCTATAGCAGCACTCCAGGATTCAATTAACTTCAGTTTGGGGATAAAGCCTAAGTTTTCTTACTCTACATACTGTCTCCAGAAGAAGAACTTATTTTACAAGGGTCTGTGTGAACATTTTCATAGCTATCAAAATGATTTTAATAAAATTCTAATCACCTAAGGCAAAATAGTGAATAAAGAGAATTATGTAGAATCACTTCTTGCCGAGAGCCTAAATACTACTTATTAAGATGGACACATGTGTAGGTCATAGGACAAGCAAAATAGAAATGTTAGATGGCCATATGAGCACCAAAAATAAAAATAAGTCAATTTCTACTAGTTACAAATGTATAACTAGTTACAAACGTATAAATGAAATATTGCTGACTCTGGACTGAGACAGCCCTGTTACATATCCCAGCTCTGCCATGACCATTGAAAAAACCTCCCTGAACATCATATTTCTTAGCTATCTACCTAATCGGCCACAATGTACTGGGTAAGATAAGACATATATGATACTTTACAGATAATCCCTGTCTCAACTAAACACCCAATAAGTGAATATTATTATTATAATTTTAGGCACACTTGAACAACTCAAAATTAAATTATAAATAACAATGAATGTCAATCATAATTACTAACTAAACCAAATTCCTAGATATGACCCTTGAATGAAATCAATTATGCAAAGAAAAGAGAGCAGAAGACAGATAGGTAAGGCTATTGGTTTTGCTGGTAAAAAAAAAAAAAAAAAAGTTTTCCTCCGATTCTGAACATCACAGTTATGCGATGTTGGCTTGTGGACCATTTATAAAGTGGTGATTTAGGGAATCATTCATTTCTTAAAAGCTCTTATGCACTTTGAAAGGACCCACTTGAAGCAAACAATAAGATATTTCCTCATAAAAGCATGTATTATGAAACTAGGGGACATTTAGTTAATCTGGTTGGAGTGGTTATCATAAAAAATAACTGCACATCTGATGGGTGGTTGGAGAAAATTACTTCTGAGCATCTTCCAAGAATGCACGGATTTCTCTACTTGTCTGCAAGTAATGAAATGGCATTTCTTTAAACTGAATTCAGTTAAGTATTTATGGAGTCCCTGTTCATTTAAAAATCTGATACTTTCCAAGAACCCTGTAGAAATTGTACATATACATACATGGCCTGACATAAATGACATCCCTTTTTATTACAAAACCTTTTATTACAAAATCATAAGGATGTAATTCTGTAACATGATATCACACTCAAGCATACCACACGACATTTCAGGTGAAATGTTCAAATTGGTGTGTCCATGTGAGACATTCACACACCATACCAACCACACTCAAGCAGGCACTACTTCTGCTGTACCTTGTATATATATAATAAAATCAGTAGATGTGATATGAGATTCTGAAATTATTATTTTTCTTATCTAACACAAACTGTTTGCTCAACTACACTAAATTAGTGTGATTTCACAATGTTTGCATTGCCTGCAGGTCAAGGGTTGATGTATTTTAAGGACAGAAATTGGCAACACTCTCCATGAAAATTCCAGCAAGATGGGGAAATGTAAATGCACAGGTGTATGCATGAGCAAACACAGACTTATCTACCACAGTGCATTATCCTGGGATATATGGGTGGGCTTTTATTAAATCCTTGAAATTATCTAAGAGAATTTAAGATGTGTGGTGTGTTTATTTCTCAGGGAATATGTGTTCATATCCTTTATGGATTCTCAGTCACTTAAAAACCACAAGTAGGTAAAACTTTGACTTAGGGCACAAACTTCTACAGTTCTCTGAATCCCTTAGGACTAAAAACACATTCATAATGAGAGAGAGAGAGAGAGAGAGAGAGAGAGAGAGAGAGAGAGAGAAGAGTAAGAGTACAAGATGTTCAGAGAGATCACGAAGTGTGCAGTAATGGGGGTGGCACCAGCAGGAAATATGCTCAGAGTAACAGTAAATTCAAGGATGGCATCTTGACTGACTAAAGCACAGGTGAACTGTTCCTCTGTTATTGATAGCATTTTTTTCCTGATATTTACATGGTGAATGGCCCACTAATACTCAAGCTTGTACTTTGCTTTTAAATAATGTGGCTTCAAGAACAGTTTCTCCTTTCTGTTAAATTTCCAAAGAGAAATGTCTTCCCGTTGAGGACTGAGTACATTCTGTTACTTAAGTAGCATTAGCAAGTGTGTGTGACATTCCTACCAAATTTGAAGTTGACAAGTCTTACTTGGTTTGGCCAGTGTCTTTTGATTAAGGATCAGTTAATAGTCTATAAAATCTGATTCTAATTGCAGGAATCCATTTAAGTAATTTAGTAAAAAGTCCTTGGAAGGCCATCGTTTGTCCACGGGACTTGTTCTTTTTGGCTATCTGACAAGCTTCATTAGGGATCCAGAAGAGCAATGAATAGAAAATGCCAGAATTCCACAGGTCAACTCAATACCACTTTAAGAAGTAAAACAAGATGCTTTCTACAGACTCATGTTAAATCATCTATTTTTCCTTATTTTCCTCCTTCCCTCCCTTCTTTCCTCAATTCCTTCTTCTTTTCCTTCCAAAATGAAAAGGTTTAACAGATGTTAAACTTCTGCAAGGAGAAATGATAAGTTAGGTTATAGGATTGTTTACTAGATTCTAAACTGCCTGATGACCTTAACCATGTTTGCTCTATTTTTGAACCTAAAATCACTCCATGTTCATTGCTGCCCACACAGTAAATACTCAATACATATTTTCCATTGGATAACTAACCTGTCACCCAAGTGGTCAAAATACATAAGAATAAGAAGGTTGATTATATGACAAATTATATTCTGTTTTTTTTTCTTTTTTTCTTAATTCAAAAGGTACTTTGAAAAATGCTTTGTTAAGTAAGACTCAGAAATAACCCTTAAGTATGGTACGAGTGACCTGATTACCAAAAATCTAAATGCCTCTTCCATATTCAAATATCAAAAGTCAAAACAAACAGCAGTAACAAGAAAAAAAATAAAAAGAGCATTCCACATTCAAGGAATCACTGAATAAACCTTCACAAATTGATTTTAATTATGAGATATTATCTGTTTTTTCTTTCAAGAAAGGAAACAGACCAAATATTCTACCATAAGCCATGGTGAATCTTGCCATTAAACTGACACTGATTCCATCCGAGTCACAAAGACTGACACCTAAACAATAGCAAGAAGTGTCATTGAAATAACTTTCTTTGATAATGCACTCTCCATCACAGCCTCTCTTTCAGTCATGCAGAAGAATCTTGAATAGTTCATTCCAGAAAATCACCTTTGATCTTTGTAGAAACTTTAAAGCAATGCGCATATGATACATCTGAAATCAATGAAAATAAATAAATATGGCATTCTCACTTATTTAGAGGACTTGATGTAAAAGCATAATTTTGTGCCAGAGATTCATTAGCTTCCTATTTTTATTCATTCCCTTGCAAGGATAACTTTCTAGGAGGTAATTGTCCTCAATTCTAAATTGTCCTGAAATCCATTTTGGCTATTACATTTTTTATCTCATTAGAAATTTTTTCTTTGACAGTTTTTTGAAAAAAAAAAACCCTATTTTTTTACTTTTATTCATGCTCTCTGGAGGCAGGCATGAATCTGACAACACTTATCTGAAACAAAAAAGCATTGTGCAAGTGATACAGAACAAATGAAAATCAAGCCCGTTTATGCCTCCTGATGGTAACCCCCAGCCAAATAAATGTGTGCTATCATTATGTCCACACTTCAGTTCTCTTTATTTTTTTTGCAGCTATTACATCTTATTGCTAGATAAAATATGCCAGTTTTTTTTTCAAATACAGCGAAAAACTGTTATATATACTTTCTGGTCAAAGACAAATATGAATAGCAAAAGACATGTATTATTTCTTTTCAGACCTTTTATTCAATTTTATATAGTAAACAGGCACCCTGCCCTTTAACATAATGCATTTCATAAATAACCCTTTTTACTAATTTTGCCTTATTGATACATTGTAAGCCTTTCATATACAGAATATAAGAAATTGAAATCCACCTGGCATCTAAATCAGTGGTCCCTCAACTCTTGGATTTCAGAGTTCGATGAACTAAAAGGAAATGGGGTGTTTCACAGCATTGCCTGCATTTTCATTTAATCAGTTAGGAATATTAGGGAAAGCAGCTTTCAAAAAAAGGATGTTAATATAAAAAGTCAGAAAGGAGAAACTCTTAAAATAAAAAGCAGTTATTTTGTAAAAGTCCAACTTTATGAGACCTTATACTTTTCATCTTTCTCACTTTGTTGAAGACAGTTCAAATTGTGTCACCAACAAGGCTGCTCTGCAGACTGGGGTTTGGAAATAGTGTCATAATGATTATCTTAATTATAAAATGCATGGGTTGATTTCAGCTAATTCTAAGATCCCTTTATCCCTAATATACTTTAAGTTTCTGATTAATGTACTAGTCAAAGGGGTTGCTGTGTTGGTGATACTAAAACCAAGCTCTATTCAGGGAAAGTTTCCAATATATAAATTTAATTTTTAAAGCATAAGGATGTATCTTATCTACTTATTTGATAGGCAGTTGCCATGGTATCGCAGAACTTGACAGTGGCAGACCACTGAGTACTGACGTTTCTGACCCTGTGTTGTTTTTATTTAATCCAACTGGACTAGGGTGAAAGCTGCCTGAGATCATTCATTTTGGTCACATGGATATTATTCTGTGCAGGACCAGTTCAATGAGTCATGCTGGGTGATAACATATATTGTATTCTCGCTAAGAGTATAGGTATGACCTGACCATAGCTAACTGTGTGTATGGATATTATACATTTATCAAAATTTCACTAAGTATCAGTTAAATGTGCATCTGGCCATGCAGTCAGGGATCTCTTTATACCATCTTTACTTATTTCTATAAGCATTTTTAAGTAGGTATGTTTCTAGAGGAGGTACCTATTTTTCAGGATGATGAACTGTCCACCATTCACATATTTTTCAAATCTATCTTTAAGATTTTCTTTTTAATGTTTAGGTTTATAGTTATATAGTTCAGATTTTCCCCGAACTATGCTTCTGTAGGTAATCAGAATTAACAAAGCCTTGCATGAAAATCAAACTTAACATGTCATTAGTGTGCTGTCTTATCTTTCTTTGTTTAATTGTATGCATCTTCATCCTTGTCACAATAAGCTCAATGATTACAGGCCAAGCTTATAACTGTGATGCAAAAGCATATAAATAAAATATGCATAACACACAAAAACACACACATATAAATGTTAATATGTTGGCTAGAGTCTATAAATAGAAAGAGAGAGGCACTACATGTAAAATGTGCTAGGAAACTCCCGCCTGCCAATATTGTATAATGAATGAAACTCAGAAGATATCAAAAACACATTTCTTAGTTCACTATGCCATGTTGTAGATTAGAAATGATTAATTCTTTAGTAAAGCAAGTGGCAGTTCAGGCTGCCATATTAGTATTACTTTACTGGTAACTAGTTTTCGTTCCTCCTTTAATTGGAGGTTTTAAGTGATTCTCATTCACATAAAATACTCAAAATCATTTAATAAACAGTAAATCTTGAAAAAATAACTGGGCACTAACATTATAAATAAGTTGTTGTGAGGAGAGGTGATTCTAATATGTTAAAGGCCAATCAGAGTAATGGAGAATGATTTTAAAGTGAGAAATAATCACTTACAGATGATGACATGCATTATTTTATCAATGTCTGCTTTTGAAGGAAAGAGGTGGATTATCATGAGCAGCATGACATTTCCAAATAATTCCGTTTGACTTTAGGATGGGTTTTAGATCTTTCCTATGACAGTAGAAGGCTTTGTTTTGGGAATTTGCAAGATATTAAAACAAAAAATAAACATACAGCGTAAAGCATCCCACACTGACTTGAGGGCTGGAAAACTATGTAAACTGCCTGTCTTTAGGGGAGAGTTTAGTCAGCAGAAGTTATGTCACAGAGAAGCTGGAAGTGATTGTTTCACCAAAGGTTGTGAAATTATTATGTCAACTGAAATCTAAATGTAATCCACCACATTCGATCGGCTGGTGAACCTGTACATTTGTGTGCCAGAAGCCTGTTTTGCCCATCGCTCAGGTGTTTCGGTGCTCACCCTCTCGGTCTTCCCCATCTTGGAGCAGCCCCCCCCCCGACACTGGGGCCCAGCAGTGGCTCTACTTCAGCGTGTTTGGTTAGAAATCTTGGCAACTGTTTATGTTAATTGAAGAGTCTGATTACTGGCTACCTGATACACCCCAACTTTAAATTAGAGAAGAAAAATTTAGCAGCAATTTTGAACCATTAAAATAATTGGGACATCAAAATATTAATTAAATACCAACACAATTTAACCTTATTCCTTTATAGTAAGGAATATAAAGCTATTAAACCAACACAACTGAAATTTGTATACTATCTAGTTTGCAGGTAGCTATTCCAAATTATGCAAGATTATCAACAAAATATCTTGGCAGAAGAATTTAATTTACCTGTCTTATTATATATCTGGGACAGGAGAGACATTCTTTACTATAATGTGTTTGAAAAGTTAAGATGGTATGTGATGGCTAAATACTGTTATGCTATTTTATTTTATATTGAAACATATAATGGACTCATACAAGGTACCATATGAGAGCAAAAGTATACTTTAAAATTGAATATTTAAGCATAAATGTAAGTTCTTTAAATAAAGGAGAATGGAGAAAGACTGTTCATTCAAAGGAAACAGTCTTGTAAGGAATCAAAATTGCACTGTAGGTTGGTATAGTTGCACTGTGTGCTGGGAAATGGCTCCTGATAAATTGAGGAAGTTTAAAATAACAACCTCCCCTTACAGAGGTCTTACCATGTGTGAGACAGCATGCCAGGAGCTGCACAAGGGTTACCTTATTTAATTACCACAATTATCCTATAAAGTAGGTATTATTATTGTTTCAATTTCCAATGAAGAAACTAAAGTTTTGTGAAGTTAATAAGCTTGTCCAAAGGCATAAAACTAATAAATTATGGAGCCAGGATTAGAACCCAGGCAGCCTGTCTTTAGAGCCCAGGACCTCAATGATGATTTAATATTGCCTTTATAGACTATATATAAAGGGCCTTGCATGTCATATTAAGAAGCTGAGACATTCTCCTGAGGACAAATAGCAGTTGTTGAACAAAATAATCAGATTTTCTGTTTTTAAAGACCGATTTGCCACGGTAAGGGTTGTTTGATTGCAGGACACAAAAGCAGGCTCTGAGACTAATCAGAGGTGGTTGTTATAATTTTATATAACATGCTGAGGCTTGAATAAAGATAGTCCCTCCATATGGTAGGCAGCCTGTCTGATGGCACCAATGATTTCTGCATCCTGAAATTCAGTGTTGCTATGTAATCCCTTTCCCTTGGGTGTAGACGGGGTTTATTGACTTGCTTCTAATGGATAGAGTATGACAGATGAGATGGAAAGTCACCCTCAATATTAGGTTATAAAAAGACTGTGGCTTCAGTCTCTCATGTACCCTCTGTCTCTCTCTTGGACTGCTGCTCTGGAGGAAGCCAGCTGCCGTGGTGCGAGGCAGCCCCATGCAGAGGCCCATGGGAATGGGCTCACAAGAGGATCTTGTGAAGCCAGCCACCAGCCTCTTGAGTGAGCTTGAAAGCTAATCCCTCCCCCCCCAGTCTAGCCTTGAGATGACTGCAAGCTTTGAGAAAGACCTTGAGCTGGAACAACCTAGCTATGCTTCTCCTTGATTCTTGACCCACAGAAACTGTGAAATAATAAATGCTTGTTGTCTCAGTCACTGAGATTTGGAGTATTTTGTTACTCAGCAACAGAAAACTAATATGTCAAGAACTGTCACCCTAATCATTATAGATGCCACAAGCCCTTGGAGACACTTGGCGTGTATGCAGTAGGTTGACATTGCTTAATGATGCCATTTGTGTACAGAATTCTATGTAGGAGGCTTTTTCCAGGAGAATAGTACTACCCCTAATTGACAGGAAAGCCCTGATGAATTCAAATTGCTTTGTAATAATTTGTTATTGTCTCCTTTTCTCATGAAATATATTTTTGGTAATTTTAGTATATTTTGGGAGATCTAATAGTGAACCCTCATCCCAGTGAATGTGGCATAAGGCCAGATAATGGGACTTGCATTCCTGGCCTCTGCCCAAATGGCCCCTCACTCTGGATTAAGCCAGCTCTTCATCCCACATCTGTGTGTATAGAAGAAAGTACATGTTTACACTATAGTTGCTATTGTAAAACATGCAGTGCAGTACAGCCAAGTTGGAGACGGTTGAGATACACAGAAATGCTTTTTGACACAGATGAGATTATGATGCATGCCTATAGCTGAATTTCACAACTATATGGGATATTTATAACCTTTAAATAGTTGCCTTTCATTATGCATTCTTCCCAACTAGTTGACAAAGGAGAGGGCACACTTAAAATGGAGTCCTTGAAGGCCCCGACCCACCCCTGATGTGCTCTTGCTCAGCCTCATGAGTCATGGGCTGTGTGCATACAGTTGGCTCAGATGAGCTGGCACCCCTGAAACGGCAGCAGCTGCACTAAACAATTACCAGGCTCTGACTGAGAAAATTTCCCACAGGGGACAAAGAGCCAGCTGGGCATTGCTGGTGTTTGTCTGGTGAACATTTGTTAGGTTGTACGAACACTGAAATTCCCAGGGCAGCATTCACTGGGTGAGAGAATTCAGTCTAGAATACATGAACCCAGAAAACTGCAACTGGAGAAGACCCTTTTGTAGGGGCACTCCATGCCTTCGGCAAGCAAATTGGCAAGCCTTGTCCGGAACACTTAGAACTTGGATGAAGCCCCTGGAGCTTGGCATCTCATTAAAGGAGTTTGTTGCCCATTAATGAAATTCAATCTATCAATCCTTAGCTTTCTCAATGTAACCTGCTGGAATAATGTAAACTTTCTGGTCAAAATTACACTAGGATTTTATACACATACCAAACTTCTAGTTGTAATCTTCCAGGACGTATTTATTATATTACCAGAGGCTATATCTAAATATTAATATTTGCCTGAATGGCTCTCAGATAAGAGCACCTCAGAGCACCTTAATACATTCAGTAATTCAGAAAAACTTATTATCTTGAAACTATCATTTACCTTGTTATGAAGACAGATGCTGAAGCTAGATAATTTTTATAGCAGCTTTTTTTATCTTTAATGTAATATATATTTAAAATGAAGGTTATGAATCTTAAACTAATGAAGGGTTTTTTTACCAGTTCGTCTTAAATTACTTCCATTCTGCTAAGCTATCTATCATTAGCTCTGTATTTTTAAGACTATAGATTTATTAGTGTATTTTATTAATGCATTTTAAAACATCTTTAAGTAATCGCGAGATATACAGTGAAACAGAGGTTAACATTTTGAACTACCTGAAGTAAATGGCAGATAACACCATGCATTGTTTTCTTACGAGTTGAGGACAGAATATTTTTCCAGAGACTTGCAAATGTGAAGCTTCAGAAAATAAGATCCTGTTGTGACCTCTTGTAGCAACATAGCTTCTTGGGTCTTAAAAGTGATTATGCATATGATTAAATCCCACATCTGCAATACAAGCTTTTATTACAGCAATAAAAAAGAGCATTGGTCAGGAGCAGAACACATGCCCCCCCCCTGCCCCCCCCCAGCGTCCTTTATGTTTCATACGCCTGGGAGACAGGAAATAGGACATCTAAGGTTTAGGAGAGTCACATAAAACTTGTCATTGACTAGCTCCTATTCAAACTACTTTTAAAGATAAATTTTCCAACTGCAGTGAAAAGGAAAAGAAGAGTGAAAGAAAAGTGTAAAATTCTTGTTGGGGCCCTGGTAACAGCTAAAGGCAGAATCTTGAAAGTTGAAGGACTCATGAACATTCCTGACATTTTGCAGATTTTCCTGCTGACGTTTCTTGGGGTTGGGAGAGCTCACCACCTACTTTGGACTCACACAGCAGGAGACTAAGGCCCTGCAGGCACCACAGTGTTCAGAGCTTAACACGCCTTTGAACAGTAAAGGCTCAGGGTGAGTGAGAGGCAAAGGCATGAGAGAAGGTCTGTAGGGTACAAAGGTGCCTGGCAGCCCCGCCAGCCACACTTGTATTCCTTTGGCTCTTTTTGCATTTCTAGTTCTATCTTCCCGGGCAAGCGGACTTGAGCAAAAAAGTCAACAGGTCTTCCCTGTAGGCTTTAGAGAAGGAAAAATTTAAATGGAGGAAGTTTTACTTTCTTTTTCTTTTTTCTTTTTTGGCAGTTGGCAGGCCCTGAAAAAACAATCTGTCATTTCTCTCTTCTCAGGGAATAATACTGCTGAACATATGAAACAAATATATTATAAACTCTACAACAAAATATTTTGTTCTAATGTGTCCTTATTTTCAGTCTTTTTATTTAACTGGGTGAAATATTGTTTAGCTCTCAAAAAGTCAAATACCACAATAGATTTAGGAGGGGGCTTGGTAGAAATCTGGCTTTGAAATCACCAGAAAATTATAGCAGACTAGATATATTGAAATTTGGCTTTCAGTTAAAAGCATTAAATTAACCCTACTTAAGAGCCATAGCTACACTGGAATGTAGTCATGTTCTGGGGCCTGGGGCCTTCCTGTAAGGCAAGTTTCAGAAGGTATACCCTGCTTAAGATAAGAGAAACATGCAGCTGGTCAAGCATGAAATGGATAGCTCTGTTCTTTTCATTTTGCTCCTAAGTCAATGTCAGTAACTCACAATCCCAAGATGTCTTACAAATCTCTCTTTCTGTTCAAGACTATCTGCCCATAGTCACATAGACCTGGACAGGATGCCACCAGGAGATAAATAAGTCAGAATGTGGAAGCTTGCATAAGAACTGACCAATCAACACAAACTCCAACCCTTACTCATGATTACTCATGGTTTTTGCTCTATGAAACCTCTTGTCTGTGAACCATCGAGGAATCCAGGCTTTTGAGCACTAGTTTCCCATTCCAATAGGGGCTGTTCGTAATAAAACAGCCAAGCTTTCCCCATTGCAAAGCCCAATGTCAGTGCTCATTGACTCACTGGCACACAGGTGAGCATGGATTATCTTTTGACTTGCTTGTTTCAGCTCTAGCTTGCCTCCTCAAATACAGGCCTATTCTTCCTAGGAAAAGTAGATATCCATCCATCCATCCATCTGATATTTACTGAGCACCTACAATGTATCAGACACTAGAAAATCAATGAGGAACAAACAAACAAAAAGAGATACTATCCCTGTCTCTAAGCTTACATAGAAGAGGAAGAAGGCAGGAATAACACAAATAAGCACACAAATAAAGATTTGATTATGATTGTGATATTTGTAATAAATAATCAAAGGATGGCAATATGTAAGTGTAAAACTGGGTGAATTTAATTTAGTATGGTGGGGGATGAAGATGGTTAAGGAAGGCATTCTTGAGGAAATGGTATTTAAACTGAAGTGGATTAGGTAGGCTGGCGGCACACAGAGGTAAGACTAGAGAGAGGTAGGGTTCACACATCTGGAATGAATGCCTTGGGGCTCCCAGTATTTCCCAGACCAAGGAATCTATGCTTCTCTTGTAAGAAGCTATCTGTATCTCCCATTGATACCCCATGTCTTTTCACTTAGTTGAGCTTTACAGCTTTGAGAGCTTCAGTGGTTTTTTTCAGGTGGATTATAGTATTATATAGATTATATATCTCCAATACTATAATGCTATATAATTCTATACTAATTCTACATAGTATTATAATTCTATAATTCTAATTATAATACTAATTCTATATAGTATTATAGTATTGGAGCTAAACATGGGCCAACAGATTGTCAACAAGCAACTGTGACCTGCTTAAGGTCACAGAGCATCATGTATTACCTCACTGTTGAATATCTTGTAGATTTAATTTACTTTGTTATAAAAAATTAAGTTCATTGAAAATTATTTGTAATTAGTACATTCATTCTGTGTCTCTTCTAAAGTAATGCTTGAACCTATTCTGTTGGTTTCTGCTCTCATAGGCTAAGTACTTTCTTATTTCATTCTCCCCTCCTCCCACAAAAAGTACTTTAGAGAATGAGCAGAACTATTTTGAACCAGGTAATCATCTGGTTAATTCAAATTCAAAACTGCCAAGTTTTAATCAATTATATTTGTAAGGTTTTATTACATACTGTCATTTCCTAACTTCTAGTCCAATATGAAGTCACTGAATCATGAGTTCTGGTGCTAATTTGATTTCAAAGTTGCTTGCCTCTGGTGTATGGTAAGCCCTTGAGCAGTTTAAGCTTTTGACCTACTTGAGAGTTGATTCTATGCTCTGGAATGCAGCACATTTTATAGAGCAGGTTAAACTCCAGAACAGGTCATTAATCACTGTAGCTCCCTGGGCTTTCCTGGTGCTTTTGAGAATGAAGCAGAACTGATACAAACAAAACATGTGGGAAATTTTTGTTTTGAAAGCTTCAAATATCTTCACAGAAATCACCACAGAAGAGAGAGAGATACTGTATTCTATATTTAGTTAAGTGGAGATGGCTGAATTACTGGAAAATGTTATCTTACTCTAATAGGAATGGGAAAAGTGAGAATCTAAAAGTCTTCTTTCAAATTATGTAAAGGTTTACTCAACATATTGAATTATATATTTATTGATAAAATGAATATACATTATTTATCTATTAAAATTAATGATAATTATTTATTAGCTAAAAATACCTTTACTCATCAATCAAGGTTTTATTTTATGTTATAGGACTTCCAGAGCTTGGATTTATTATAAAAACAAAAGGCTTGTGAACTTTATATAGTTTTAGAGACTCCAAAAATATTTATTTATTAATGAGAGCCAATGACCAATACCCAAAACACAACTCAAAACTCAACTAACTGAGCAATTAGCTTTCACAATTTAAGTATAAATCAGGTAATTATTTATAGATTAGAAATGAAATACATATGTTTACTCAAAGGATAAATAAGCTCTCAAGAGGAATTCACCTGAGGAAACTCAGAAAGACCAAAGATAATTTCATACAGAGGAAAAAAGCATGAGGTCATAATAACAACTTTTACAAGAACAGCAGCATTGTCCTTGAGATTGCTTTCTCAGTTCCTCTGTTGGGCTTTGGCACCCTCTCCTCCATTCCGAATACACCATTCAAGACTCAGAATAACCCTCTCATTCCCGTGAATGTTCTCCTGAGCATGCAGAGCTACCTTCACCTGAGTACTAAATGCAAATATTGCTTGATCCTTCACACAGAGCTCTGGAGTATATTTTCAAATTATGTCATATATTATACATAGTCTCCCTACCTAGACTCTCCATAAAAAGTCTCATTGCACCTGCTTGTGCAGAGCAGGTAGAAAGTATCTTATGTGTCATAGGTACGTGATAAATGATTTCTCCCAAGGATACATGCACCAGAATTAAACTCAAGATACAACGTGAAGAAACTCCGTGTGTGTTGTAAAGTTTGTTCCTATTTGTATGAGGACTGAAGTGTAGACAGGAATTAGATCTTAAGAACTGAAGAAAAATATTTTTACTTACCTGGGGATGCCTTTGGAGAGGTCTTGATAGAATTCCTACTAACGACTTTTTAAAAGTTCTATTAATTCCTGACTTTTTGTCTTTCTTAGAATAGAAATAAGTGCAGGCTGATTCTAAAGACAGAGGGATGGAATTTATTTTAATTTCTACTTCATGAAAATGTCATCTTAGATTTTATTTGAAGGTATGACAACTATAACCTGATATTCTGTGAAGAATGATTTTGCCAAGGAGAACATAATCTCTCAAGGGCTTAATGAAGCTATTTCAAGACCTTACAAGAGGAAAGAAAATCTCTAGTGAAAGGCAGCCATTACATTAAGCTATTAAAAATGAAGTTCTCATTAATTAATATAAGAATTCTGTTTTTAAAAAATCTCTGTGTATGGAAATACTATTATTCTAAATAGATGCCTGTGGTAGATTAATTTTTCTTATATTTTTTGTTTTACTACATTGCAAACGGTTCCATCTACAGTAAACACAGGAAGCCTACCACATTCATAAATTTTATTTTTAAACAGACTCAGATTGCAGTTTTGTATATTACCTTAAAACATTTGGGTAATCTGTGGGATATCTTCCCACAGCAGCCCCTGGAACCTTGCCTTTCCCATTCACTAGGCTTGAAAATCTCTGTGCTAATGTTTGCATGTGTCTTGTGCCCGTCGTATGCATGTCTCCATCTGGCTAATATCCTCTACTTTTTCCCTTCCTTCATGTTTCAGGATAGGCATTGCCTCCTCCGACCCCTCCAAGGTTAGATGCCTCTCCTCTGCTCAGAGATCACCCCTTACTCCATTGTATAACTTTTATCACACTTTACTTATGGGTTCTGTTCATCTTCCTGTCTTTGTCTGCTCAAGTAGATGGCAGGGATGTGTTACCATTGCAACCAGACTTTCTAACACAACATCCTGTTCAGAATTAGTACTCCATACATACCTGCAGAATGAGAGAATCATCCATTGTTTTGCTTCAGACCTGACACTAAACATTTAGTGAGAGCCTACAACAAGGAAGATATTATCCCTACTCAGATCCTAAGTAGGGTCCAAGACAAAGCAGAATCAAACAATGCAGCCAAGAACATTGGCAATATTAAGTGATGAGGCCTGGACTTTGAATCCAGGTGACATTCTCTTAACTCCATTTAGAAGTGAATAGCATGAGAGTTTCAACCTCTTATAGTTCAGCCTAGGCTGGTCCTTCCCAAATGACTCTACCCAGCTCAATGTCTCTCCATTATTTCTTGCCTTTTTCCTTATTGGTAAAAGAGAGAAGACAAGGACAAAATATAAATATGAAAGAGGAAGTAGACTTAATTTCCAAGTACCTTATTTGACCTACCTGGTACTTAGAAGGAACTTTATTTTTTTAAAGATTTTATTTATTTTTAGAGAGAGGGGAAGGGAGGGAAAAAGAGGGAGAGAAACATCAGTATGTGGTTGCCTCTAATGCACCCCCAACTGGGGACCTGGTCTGCAACCCAGGCTTGTGCCTTGACTGGGAATTGAATTGGTGACCCTTTGGTTCACAGGCCAGTACTCAATCTACTGAGCCACACCAGCCAGGGAGAAGAAATTTTAAAATGTTAAATGAATACATCCATGAGATATCTATTCCTTCTTACCAAAGAAGTATTATCAGAAGTTAGAATCTTCTCTTATGAGAACCAAGAATGTGTTACATAAAATGGCATTTTATTTAGCCTGATTATAGTCTGATGAGTAAGCACTGTGTTAGTTTCTTTGAAACATATTTTTCAAATATATTATAATCTTATTTCTCAATGCATAGTTAGGAAGATGAAAAAATTCATTATACATGCATATATACACAGAAATATCTATTATCTCTCCATGCATCTGTGTATTTATGTACCTCCCTACCTCCCTACCTATCATATGTCCATCTAACAAGAGACACAATGCGGAAACAAATTGTTTAGTTGTGTGGGAATTAGACCAATACCTTAGAGTTTAAAAATGGAAGAGGTCAACAAAAGCTGGGGAACCTGACAAATGCACCTGGGGATGGTATGGATTCCAGAAATGGGTAGAATTTGATATATGGAGAAGAGGATGGCACTATTATAAATCTAGGGATCACTGCCTGAAATCCTCTGGGTCAGGAGGGAAAACAGTCCTAATGTAAGAAGGTGCTGAGAAGAGGAAGTACTCAAGTGTCCTCTGCAGTGCATGTGCATGTGTGTTTGTTTTTCAGCAATATGGGAAAAGTTGATTCCAAAAGACATGTCAAAGTGAGTTCATGTGAGTGATAGAGCAAGGAAGGAATTAATTCAATAAAATAACAAACACAGTGATGGGAATAAATATTTCAAACAATGCCAATACTTTTAAATAGCTACAAGAAGCTCATTGGTTGGACCGGAATCAACGTGTGGCGGTTCACTCAGGTTAAGCATTAGGCCAAAGCAAGAGAAGAGAATGACATTATTAATGTCTGCTGCCTGCTACAACAACAAGCTGGGGAAATTGAAAATGTTGAAGAAGCAGGGTCTCCTAATCTTTGTAGTTTAAGCATGAATCTTTTCTTCCTCCGTTGGATAACTACACCAAAAATAAATGTTTTCTTGAAGACTTTAAAGTCTATTCTTAAGGTTTTCTAGAACACAAAGTGAATGTCAAATGCCAACTGAATATAATCATATTCCAATTATTAGCAGGTTAATTTTCACATGTTGTAACCAAAAATTCTGGCACTGTTAGCACCAGTAATTGTGTTCTGGTTTTTTTCCTTAATGGTTGAGGACAGGGAAAGATTCCTATTATTAAGAAATTAACTCTTCATAAGTGATGGAAATAAAAATATAATACAGAATAAATAACAAAGCATATTTATTTTAATAGGCTCTCCAATTTCATTCTTGGATTTAAATTTTTTAATTTAATTTTTATTGTATTTTATTTTCCAATACCATTTAGTCCCCTTATACACCCCACCCCCAATTGATATGGATGGGAAACAGAGATGTATATGTGTTAAATACACAGAAAATGTATTAAACAGTCTTTCCTTAAAGCCAATAATGGAAACTTCTACAATACAACCTCTTCAAATATTGTGGACAAGGGGCCATACTGGCCAAATCAAGTTTCAGATATTCCCCCACTCACGAGGCACGCATTTTTGTATTTTGCTATATGGTCCTTGATATGGGTTGCAATTTTACATGCAATGAAAGGGATTCTGCAATGTGGGATTAATGTTCTTGCCAACATTTAAGAATTTTATTTTTCTATAAGAAAAACAAGGAACAGAAGTTCATTGTTTTCTTTTTGTTTTGTTCTTGTATATTAGGTCTCTCCTCAACAATATCAATTCTACATTTAAACCTATTGGCTCAAAAAGTAGCATCGGACACTTTCTTCTGAGAATATTCTCAGAACAAATGAGAAGTAGCCTAAATTTTAGTGACTATGTTAAAAGTGTTGCTTGCTTTCCTATGTCATTTTCTGTCCTATTCTTGAGGCTGATATTCATCTTATAAAAAGTAGACTATTTGATTATTTGGTTTTAACTAGTCATGAAAACTCACTTCTGGTGATACTGGAATTTAAATGGCCCTGCTCCCAAGTGAGAGTGTCAAGTGGAAGGCATCCCAAACTCCAAGCTCAGAAATGAGAGTTCTAGTTATACATGTGCAGTAAACAATTTGTGGAACTCTGATAATTCACTTAATTAAAAGTTTTCTATAAAATTGAAGACTTGATGATCAGAATCAATGAAGAATTCCAAGCAGTTTTCATAAAGGAAAGCACTAAATAAATAGCAGAGCTCTTAGACTCAAGTTCCCTTAGAGTGATTGACCCTTTCAGGTTTGTCAAAACATGCCATACACACATAACGCACACAACCATAAGAGAAAGCCAGTACATCAAACCACTTAGAGTGAGGCTGGTCTGACTGTACCTGGGAGTAATGCGGAGGGCCCAGCGCTCCTTCTCTGTGAGCCCCAGCCTGTTTATTGTTATCTTTAAGGAGCACGAGTTTCAAAACTGTTGGGAAAATTATGTTAAGACATTCTCATATTTTGTAAAGGAGATTTTATCCTAAATCACAGTAGAGTATTTTTATTATTCTTTATTTTTTTCTTTCTATAGTAATAATGGTGAAGAAACCAGAGAGGCCACAAGTGTCAGGATGAACCCTAATCTAGCCATACAATCTGTGATCCTTCTTTTCTTGGCAGTTAGATACACCAGAGAAGATCACTACGTGGATATGAAATAAGAACTAAAAAAATGGGTGGGGGCTTGAAGGCTCAGGATGGAACAATAAATGCCTCCAAGGTGAGATTCCTTCAACCGTGCTGTGTACTGACTCTCTTCCCGTCTCCACCTTAGTGATTCCAAAGCAGGAGTTTGGCTTCAAAATGTAAGCAAATTTGAGGGAATCTGTGTAAGAAATATGTTAAAAATTATAACATGAATAATCAGAAGTCTAAGTTGAGAGGTTACTTTAATGTATTATATAAATAATATGAAATAATTCTAAAATGTAAAAATATGATTTTCTCTCTCTTTGTAATATCCAGGAGGCTAATGCTTTAGTTTGTAATCATATCAAGTAATAGGTTGTACAGAGGGCAAAGCAGTACTCGTTCTTTGGAAAATACTTTTTTGGGGTATTTTTAGTTAACTGTATACTGAAATCTCATGCTTGAAGTTGTCTATTTACTAGAATTAAAGCATTCTCTTTACTAGGATTTATTCATTCATTTCTATGGAAGGAAATATAGGAAAAGGAAAAGAGAAGTGTTTCTTCACTGGAAATACAAAATGGGTTGGTAGGATTTAATAATTCCAGAAAATAAATAAGAGGTAGTAGTCAGTTTTGGAAATAATTCAGGTACCTGCAGGTAGTAGAATTTAGGGGCCCACAATCACCAGTTTTTTGGTATCAACCCATGAATAATGGATATAGCCATGGGCATAATTTACAAATGACAGCTTATAACTTAAACAGAATTGTACAGCTCATCGGAGGCTGCCAGTCAACCAAAAAACAATGCTAGAATATTTCTCTCTATTATATACTCTTTTTATTTCTTGACTTTACTCAATTTCACCTAGTGCTGTCACCATGACCTGAAAATTAAGACAGTTCTCCTACTAATGTTGTAGAGATTTGTGAGCTTGATTCTTCACTTCAAATGTAAGAAAGATCACCAGGCACCGGGAACTAGACCATTTTTTAATATTTTCTGCCACATCTGAAAAGGAAAACTGAGAGACCAAAAGGAAATAGAGGAGCCAAGAAGTGTGAAAAATAACATATTTATTCAACCTGGTTTACCTCACACCACACACCACCTCATCTGTCCGTATCATTGCTTGTACATCCTTGCACCACTAATCTCAGGACATTGGGACAAGGGGCAGATAAAGAGAGTTCTCTATTCTCAACTCTTTGGCCACTGAAATGTAACAGAAGGCAGTTTTAACTATGGTACTCTCAGAAGAGAGATTTAGACAATTTTTAATTCTCTTCTCCATGACCCTGCATCCTACATTCTTCCCTTCCTACACAAGTGATTCTAAAGGAGTAGGCTTCAAATACAGGTGTACTTGTGACAGATATATCTGAAACATAAAAGGCAGTACAGGTGGCATTTAAAAGAGAAAAGGAAATGTAGATGGCATTTTCTCCAGCTTCTGAGCTGAGTTGTATATTTGGTACATGATTAGAAAAAAAAACCTAAGTGGGCTTCTTTAAAACAATGAGGAGTAGTGTATTGAACTTCTTACTGAGGGGAAGCAGAATATGTCTACTCCAAAATGTACCACTTCAGCATGGGGTTTATTTGGAGGTGAGGACAATCAAAATCTAACAGATGCAGTAAGAGCTGTTTACTTTCCCCTTAATTGCCTAAAATATTATAAATAGCGGACCTTTACCAGGAGAGAGCTAACACCAAAGATAACTTTTTATCAGAAGAGCATATCTGTATAGCCAGGCAAACATTTGTTTACCAAACATTTACTCTTCTTGTCCTTTTCCCCTTGGATGCCCCAGACATCTAACACTTCTCCTTAGCTCAGGATGGCATATTAGCTGCAATTGCTCGGCTATCTTTGGGTTTCATGTTTTGGGGGCTCCTATACACAAAAATTTGTTTTTCATGTATTAAATGGTCTTATATCATTTTAACTATTAGACCATCCACAGAATCTAAAAGGGAAGAAGGTTAAAGTTTTGAGCATATAAACTATTAGGTACCATCTCCTTCTCATCACTTGTACCCCACACCTATCCCAACCTTATTTCTTTTAAAAGTTTTAAAATTTCTGCCCTGGCTGGTATGGCTCAATGGATTGAGTGCTGGCCTGTGAAACAAAAGTTTGCTGGTTCAATTCCCAGTCAGAGCACACGCCTATGTTGCAGGCCAGGTCCCTAGATGAGGGCAAGAGAAAAGCAACCACACATTGATGTTTCTCTCCCTCTCTTTCTCCCTCCCTTCCCCTCTCTCTGAAGATAAATAAATAAAATCTTTTAAAGAAGTTTTAAAATTTCTCACATCCACGTTTGAGTTGAATATTCAGTACACACAGTCATCTGTGAGAAAGCATTGTCTAGACCAATATTTCCTAATGAATCTACCTTCAGATATGAGTTCTCAGGATAACAATAGGCATTAAAGAGAAACAGACAATGAGAACAGTTTTTATCATCAGAATATGTTTGAGAAATATTGGGTATGGAAAAGTTTTATAGATTAATTTAGTACTTCTGAGAACTTCTAATGCGCTGATTTCTCATGTTAATTTCTGGGGAGAGTGGGTAGTATTTGACAAAGGAAACTTTCCTCCTAGGAAACACTTAGGAGACCAATGTCCTGAAGAAGATGCTTCAGAGCACTTCAGCCTAGGCACTCTACTCAATGGAGATTGCTTCTTTGAGGAAGATTGTTTCTTTAATTCAATGTGGCAATAGCTCCCCCATGTAAGGAAGACTGCTATCAAACATGATTTGCATAAATAAGAATCAACATATATTTTTAACAAAAATATTGTGATTACAACATCATAAGAATGTACAACTGAACCAAGTAACTCATTAAGAAATCTACAGAAAAGGCTAAAATGTACAATAACAACTGAAGAAATAGGAGACCTAAACCTCTACTGGGTTCTCTTTTCAGCTTCTTTAACTGCAGAGTAAAAGAATAGGGCAATACCCATGCTTCTCAAATTTGCCTGACCTTAATAACATGGAAACAGAGGTTGCAAATGAAATGAGGATTGTTAAAAATTCAAAATCTTCAAGATCCATTGAAACTTACTGTATTTCCAGGGGATGGAAGGTGGTATGGTGGGGAGAGGGGCCGTTGATCAGGAAATTTTAGAAAAAATGTAGAGAGGATAATATCTCAATTGAATTTGAAAATTCTATGAAGATTAACTATTTTTAAATGAACATTTTAAAAGCAATTGAGTTTTAGAGGGTTTAATATCAAATTACATAGTTTTCATTATAAATGTGGTGCATTGTAAATAAGGCAGAGAAGTAGAGCTAGAGGGAAAATATATTACCTGTAATTAAACCAGCCATATAACTTATGGGACTTTTTTGGTGTTGTTTTTAGTTAAAGTATAATTAACTGATTATGATATTACAGTTGTTCCACTTTTTCTCCCCTTTATTTCCCTGTGCCCTGCACCCCACCAGCATTACCCACCTTTGTTTCATATCTATGGATCATACAGATAAGATCTTTGGCTTCTCCATTTCTTACACTATTCTTAACCTTCCTGTCTATTTTTGTACCTGCAATTTATGCTTTTTGTTCACTGTACCTTTTCCTCATTCTCCCCACTTCTTCTCTAGCTGAAAACCCTCCATGTAATCTCCATTTCTGTGATTCTGTTCCTGTTCTAGTTCTCTGCTTAGTTGTATTTTGTTTTTACATTCAGCAGTTGATAGTTGTGAGTTTGTTGTCATTTAACTCTTCATAGTTTTGATCTTCTTTTTCTTAGATAAGTCCCTTTAATATTTCATATAATAAGGGCTTGGTGATGATGAACTCCTTTAACTTGACCCTATCTGGGAAAGTACGTTATTTGCCTTTCCATTCTAAACGATAACTTTACTGGATAGAGTAATCTTGGATGTAGGTTCTTGCCTTTCATTGCTTGGAATACTTCTTTTCCGCCCCTTCTTGCCTATAAGCTTCTTTTGAGAAATCAGCTGATAATCTTATAGGAGCTCCTGTGTAGGTGACTCTCTCCTTTCCTTTGCTGCTTTTAAGATTCTCTCCTGATTGTTAATCTTGGGTAATGTAATTATGATGTGCCTTGGTGTGTGCTTTCTTGGATACAACTTCTTTGGGACTCTCTGAGCATCCTGGACATTCTGGAAGTTTATTTCCTTCACTAGATCGGGGAATTTCTCCTTTATTATTTTTTCACATAAGTTTTCCATTTCTTGCTCTTCCTCTTCTCCTTCTGGCACCCTATGATTTGGATATTGGAAGCTTTAAAGTTGTCCTGGAGGTTCCTAAGCCTCTACTCATTTTTTCTGAATTCTTATTTCTTCTTTCTGTTCTGGTTGAATGTTTATTTCTTCCTTCTGCTCCAAATCATTGATTTGAGCCCCACTTTCCTTCCCTTCTCTGTTGGTTCCCTGTATATTTTTCTCTATTTCACTTTGTATAGATTTCACTTTTTCCTCGATTTTGCAACCATACTCAAGCATTTATGTGAGCATTCTGATTAGCAGTGTTTTGAACTCTGCATCTGATTGGTTGGTTATCTCCTTGTTGCTTAGTTCTTTTTCTGGAGTTTTGATCTGTTCTTTCATCTGGGCCATATTTCTTTGTTTAGGTATACTTGTTACATTTTAAGGGGTGAAGCCTTAGGTATTCGCCAGGGTGGGGCAAACCACATAGCTGCATGGTAGTGCTGTATGTGGGGGAGGGGTCAGAGAGGGAGCAATGCTGCTTGCTCAGCTCTTCACCAGCTTTCAGTCACTTCATCCTCTATCCACAAGCAAATGGGGTCCTTCTGGTGCTGATGACTGGGTGGGTGGGTTTGTGTATATTCTGGGACCCTGTGGTTCTCTCCAGTGATCTCTCCTGTAAGACTGGGAGTTTCCCCGGCCACCAAACCCCCCACAGATTTTTACAGGCAGAAGTTTTGAGGCCTTATTTCCTTGTGCTGGAACTCTGGATTTCATAGTCTGTCCTGCTCCCCAGTTATTCCCCCTGGTTTATCCGCACACAGATGTGAGACTGCCAGCTGCTGCCTCACCCATCTGGTCCTCTAGTTGCATTCTTGTCACATGTCCTCTCTGCCCCACTGCCTGTCTCCACTCCTCCTACCAGTCTGGATGAATGTTTCTTCTTTAACTACTTGGTTGTTGTACTTCCATACAATTCAATTTTCCAACAGTTCTGTTGTTTTTTTTTTAATTTGTTGTTGTCCTTCTTTTGATTGCACAAGGAGGCAAAGTGTATCTACCTATGCCTCCATCTTTGCTGGAGGTATGAGACTATTTTATTTTATTTTATTTTACTTCCTTATTTGAGATTTTCATCTAAATAATATTCCATAGTTGAATTCACTTCCCAACTCAAAGAATAGATCATAGTCACTGAACAGTAGAAGACCTTGGGCTGCTTGGGTGTGTGAAAATGCCATGTGTGCTCTGGATTTCCATATCCGATAAAAAGTCTTTTGCCTAATTCTCATACTGTGAACCACAGAAAATTTACTGTGCTGCCCAATTTTATTAGACAACCCACTCTGTATTATGTTTGTCTCACCCCTTGGGCTGTGAGGGCAAATGAGCAAAGAAGCTCTCCCTCCAGTGTGTTCTTTCTGTTCTGGGGTCTGACTTTAACCCAAGGCGAACACTAACTGGGGGGATCAAAACTGAATCATCTTGGTAACACGTATCTGCAATCTTCCTCTGTTCCTATTGCCATAGCAACCAGACAATTGCTATGTAGCTAAACTAAATTATTTTTACTGGTCTCTTCTGACCACTCATATTTTACTTTTTTACTTCAAGCATCTATTTTCAACTTGTTTCTTTGGCTGACAGAACTTATAAAGGAGGGATTTTTTTCCTTCCCTTCATTTAAAACTATGTGATGGATGTACAAACCTATTAAAAGCAATTATACATACATGCTTTCCCTATAAGCTATGGCTCTGAGTCAGTGGCAATCAGGGTTTCATAGGGATGTTTTCTTTCATCACCTAGAGTATGGATAAGTATGACTTGTGAGCTAATTAAGGTGATTTAAATTGAAATAAAATTTAATTTTAATTTAGAATATATGTCAGCAGGTGATGGTCAGTTTTAATATGCATATGTTTAGTAAAAACAAAAAAGTAACTCCTTGCTTTTAAGAATCATATACTTCCCTTTTCAAAGTAATAAAAATCCTTATTTTATATTTAATATGTATACAAGGTCTGTCCAGAAAGTATCCAGTCATTTAATATGAAAAATAGAGACATTTATGGAAAAAGATACAAGATAAAAGAAATATTGTATACAGGACAATGATGCCTCAGGCCCCTTCAAAGTAGGCACCTTGGGATCTCACACGGTTCTCTCAACTGTAGCACAATGTTCCTTCTGCTCTGGTAGCAGAAGCCATGGAACAAATTTTGCCATGACACATTTCATGCAAAAATCCTGCATCGAAATCTCAGATACAGTAGTTTTTGGAATCCCTAGATCTGCTTCTAGTTTTTGCACTGTAAGTTGCTGATGCAGCCTGTACACATTCAACATTCTCAGGTGTTCTGCTTATTGTAGACCCTCCAGAATATGGATCACTTTCAACAAATTCTTGACCATCTTTGAAGCATTTGTGCCATATTTTATTCCCAATGTACTTATTGCATTTTCCTCATAAGCCTTCTGAATTACCCAATAGTCTCCACAGAGAAATGTTCAAGCATAACACAAAATTTGATATGGATTCCTTGCTCTTCTCGCTGTCACTCTGAATGTGACAGGGCACACAGTACACATGCTCACTCAATGGTGTCTACTGGCCTCACTGACTTGTGCAGTGAAGCTGTCATTGCTCATGTATGTGCATTCCAGTCCACTTCCAGTCCAGCCAAGCATTCCTTGGCTACCAGGTTATACTGATAAGGTGCAAGCTGTTCTCATTATATTAACAATGGCTGGACCTGTTTCTGACAGACCTCATATAGCGTACTACAATGTTGCATTAATCAATTGCTACTTAAATGTCTATAATTACTTTTTATCTATTCTTTATTATTGAGAAAATTATAGAATATATTTATTTTCCAGAGAAAAAGGGTGTCAAAGATCAAAGCTCTGTACTAATCTGAAGGCACTTGAGGGCAAGAACCTTGACTTAAACATTTTTGTATCACCATTGGACATAACACCATGAATGATAAAAAGGGTTCTGTGGAAAGTAAGTAACTAATAGAGTTATCTGATCATAACTTCCTAACTGGGCATGTCATGATGGATAGTTATGCACCAACCATATAACTTTTTTAGTAAAAGGCTTATTTTCTTAAGGAAGCTCTGCTTGCTGTTCCTGTGTATCTAGGTTAGCACACCTTTGAAGTGCCCCCTTTCAGACCCATCAAGAGACCACATAAACTGAACTATCCTATAATTCCATTCCCAAATTGCTTCCTCCCACTTTTGTGTAATCTTCCTTACATTCCCTTCTTAATTTAAAATTATAAAAAAACTGCAAAACTGTCATTCTCTGGGGCATTTGAGGATCTTGCTTCTGGACATATGCCACATCAGTTTGACTCAAATAAACTTTTATAAAAGTTCCTCACAGGTTTGGTTGTTTCTTACATTTACAGTACTTTGACTTTTAGTACGCACTCACAAATATTGAATCCATAATTATCCTGATGAATGTGTTTTTCTTGTACTTCCATCATCCATTTATATTGTTTTTCATTTCAATTTGTAAAAATGGACATAGACCAAATTCGGACTATGTGGAAAACATTGAATGGGGATTTCTGTTTTGCCAAACCAAGCTTGATGGCATTCTATAATGAGCAGTAAGATAATGGATATAAAACTAATGTCATATTAAATTGGAAGTATTCAAAGGCAATTTTGAACTTGTATTGCATTTCAAATTTAATGTGGAATTATGTGATTATTACTATCTTTGGGAGCTCATGATGATTTGTACAGTTTTATTGAGGTTTGCTTGATATTTAGATTAGGCAAAAATGAGGTTTAGAAAAACATTTAAATCATCCTGAAGAAGTATTGTGAATTTTGTTTTTTTATATTTTCAAGAGTGAGAATCAATGAGGTTTGATAAAAAATAACTGTTGAAAAATAAATTTTTCCTGACTGTGACATTGTGATTTACTATAATCATATTTGGTCTAAACTCCTGGTTTCCAAAACAGAAACAGAACACTTAAACCTCTGGATGAGATAAAGGTATCTTTTGTTATGTTAATGGTATGACCTTTAAAAAGCCCCTAAATCAGAAAATGGTAGGTGCTGGCTATCAGAGGTACCAACTAAGATGTTAGAGGGCTGGCATTTTCAGTTTCACCTTTTTATCTCCAGGGTGAGGGGAGGGGCTGAAGGTTAAAGTTATCAGCAATGGCCAATGAGCTAATCAATCACACCTAGGTAATGAAGTTTCCATAAAACCCCCCAAAAGTAGGGGACCCAAACAACATGGGAACAGAAGGTCCTTTTTTTCAGGACCTCACCCCATGCATGTCTTCATCTGGCTGTTGATTTCCTATCCTTCAATCTCCTTCATAATAAATCAACAATCTAGTTAGTAAACAGGTTTCCTGAGTTCTATGAGTTGTTCTAGCAAATTAATTAAACTCAAGGATGAGGCCCTGACAACCTCCAAGTTATAGACAGTTGGTCAGAAGCACAGGTGACAACCTGGACTTGCAATGGGTGTCTGAAGTGGGGGCAGTCTTGCTGACTGAATCGTAAGTCTGTGCCATCTGATGTTATAACCAGGTAGACAGTGTCAGAACTGATGTGTAGGGCATCCAACTGGTATCAGACTCTGGACTGGAGTCAGAATTACAATGATATTATTGTTGAAAAGTATTGCTATATATAAAACCACTTTTAATTTGTAGTTGTATCTAGAAGACATTTTTAAATATTGTCACTGAAGGAAGTTTATGATGAAGTGTATTCAAGTTGAAACTATAGAAAGAATTAAGAAATTTTGTGTTATTAAGCCTGAGATAATGAGGTAGGTTAGTAAGAAACTGGGAAAATTCCCTGGCAAGTGGAATGAGGAAACTGAGACAATGGCTGAACAAATGGTCTGAATGCCTGAGCGATTAATAGCCAGCTGATATAACACTAGACTCTGTCCTCCCCAACCGTAGACACCTAAGAGCAGGAGGTCTAAATCTATCTTCCCTAAGCAAAGATATGGAAGAGTAGGTGATTCAAATCACTTTATCAGGGAGATAGATAACAAACAGCCAATTAGAGCCAGACTAATTCAAAACAGAGGTCAAACGAACCAGAGAATGACCTCTGACCCCACTATACACTCATTTTGATATATCAGCATACTAAATGACACATCTGGAGATCTAATGACTATTCTGTTGAGGTCCTCCCCTGGGGACCTCCCCTAAAATTCCCACCTATAGAAAAATAGATAAAACCCACAAGACAAAGGACACCAGTATTCATTACCTTCTCTGAGCATGCCAATGCCTCCCTTTCCTCAGGTGTGTACTTTGCTTCTTCTATCCTAAGCTCTAACGGTCCCAGTGAGACTTGCAAACAGGGGAGCAATGGGCAGCAGCAGCTCATGCAGGCTTAACTCTGATCCTATTTCCAGGGCACCTTCCTAAGCTTCACTGCCTCAAAGTAATAACTTAACTCTCACTTTCACCTGAAATTTTTCCCACACAAGTCAACAACTGGAGGTCACCTGACATGCAAAAGATCCTGGACCAAGTCAGGGCAGGGCCAGCGCAGTGTGGAAGTAGTATGGTAACAGTAATACATATTTTTAGCTTATTAAGGTATAATTGATGTACAAAATTGCAAACATTTATAATTTTAAACACTAGATGATAAAATGAAATCAATGCTTGTCTCTTCTTTATAAATCAATCCCTATTTCTGAAGAAGTACTGAATTATAAACTGTTTTAGAGTTCTTACAGAATTAATATAAACTGAGAGTCATTGAATTATATGAAGTGATAATGAGAGTATTTATAATGGACAAAATTGAGTGGAAAATAAAAAGCCATAATCTTTAAACTTTTCTTTCCTTTAAAAAAAAAGATTTTATTTATTTATTTTTAGAGAAAGAGGAGGGAAGAAGAAAGAGGGGGAGAGAAATATCAATGTGTGGTTGCCTCTCACGCACCCCTACTGGGGACCTGGCCTGCAACCCAGGCATGTGTGCTGACTAGGAATCACACCGGGGACCTTTTGGTTTGCAGCCTGTGCTCAATCCACTGAGTTATACCAGCCAGGGTGAAACTTTTCTTTATGTGAGTAATCAGTGTAATTTTACCTTTCTTTCAACTGAGTGGCATATCACCAACAAAATTCAAAATCCCTCCATCCTAATCTAAAATCAGCATAATATAAATGGGATATAACCTTAAACAAAAGATAGTGCTGAAATGAAGCTCCCTGTTAAGGATGGTTTTATTCAGCTTTTTGAAGAGTTTGAGGAGTTTTAGAGAAAATCTACCACAATCTCTTCCTATTTATCTTTAGACTCACTTTTCTAATTAGCTACTACTAAACTTTCAGAGTATGACATTTTACCATACAGCCAAATGTTACATGTATGTCCAAATGCCATGCTAATTTATGATTAGATTTAGGGGAAAAATAGAGAGACAATTGAATTATAGAGAGGTTGTCCTTTAGAGGTTAAGCACTTCATGTTTGGAATCAGATGGCCTGTTTGAAGGCTACTCCATCATTAACTGCGTGACCTGAGTCAGTTGCTTCTTCTCTCTAAGCTTGATTCCCTCTCTATGAAATGGAGATGATAATAATAGTACCAACTCATAGAACTGCTCTGTGGATTTAAATTGATAATCTATCAAACCACTTAGCATAGAGCCTGGCACATAGGAAATGCTCGATCAATGTCAGCTATTATTAAATCTATCATAATTCTATTTTTATGACAATAATATACTTAAATGATTCAAAAATAATGGGAATCTATTTTGGCTTCAAAGTTCTATATAGATTTCAAGACTATATGGCCTTTTATACATTCAGATTTTTTTTTCTTATGACTCAAGTCTCTGTGATTATTCCCCAAACTAATATTTTTAAGTACTCTCTTTGGTGAAGCTATAGGAAAACTATACTTGTGGACTAGTAGTAAATCTCTTTCCCATCATCTCTTCTCCAGATTAAAATCTCCTGTTCATTTAGGCTCCTTCATAGGATCCTGCTATGGGTTACCAGGAATTTCTCTTAAGTAATAAAGTAATAAATAATAGAACTATTTCATCATAATTTGACCACTACAGAGTCTTGAAAAACCCCTCAAACTACCTTTAGTTTCATAATATGATTTTGTAGCACTTACTATATTAACATTTGTAAATGTTGTTAGTATGGACTGTTATATGGTGTTTCTCCAAGTCATTTAAAACCCCTTGATTATTGGTACTAGGTTTTATACTTCTGTGTCTCTAGTGCCTCCTCAGCACATAACGCATATTCAGTGTGTGTGTGTGAGAGAGAGAGAGACAGATGGACAGAAACACTGTTAAATGGAATTCCTATCTTTTTTGCAATGGACCACCATTGTTTGTTTTTCCTTAGTTGCACTCCTTCCCCAGTGAATTTTTCTAGTGTGGTCATCAGTCAAGGTACTATACTTCTTATACCACAAGGGTGAGTGGATGAGCACAGGACTCACACTGGCCAATCAGAGTCCGCTTTCTCAGGAATGATACGGACACTAGAGGGCAGAAGGTCATTCTTAACAAATCACCAACTGTGAGTACTGAGACAGGAGAGAGGGCCCTGCTCCCATCAGATGTGTAGTGAAGTCATTAGGGAAGAGGGCAATGCTGACAGGAAGAATGTCATTAGCTGTTCAATTTAGGAATGCAGACATGCCTCAAAGCAGATCTGCCCCTGCACTTTTAGGTTTTTATTGTGACCCAATACACTGTTCCTCCTCCTTTTATCTTTTGCTTCACCCATTTCCCACTTAGAAAAAAAAGTAAATGGAAATACCACTATTAAAAACAGAGTGCTACAAATAGAATGATGTCATTTGTTTCCAAAGACTATTGACATACTAGAGTGATGCAAAAATAATAATAAAAGCAAGATATTTCATGGCAAACTTTGGGGGTAAGGTTAGTTAATATTGGAGTAAACACTGCAGCTGCAAGTACAACTGGGGAGTATTCTCTGGGCAAACGGGAAACGGGTTAAGGTGGTTTCGGTTGGGCTCCGCAACCTGCATTGCGTTACGGCATTGACTAATACAATCTCACGTGACTGGCCAGTGAAGCTTTGGAATCCACTGTGCCTTCACCTTATAAACCTTTCTGATGCTCTAATACATAGCCAAGGAGACTGACCTAATACTAAATTTGTAAAAGTCGAACAGGATAACATGATGATACAGTCTATTTATCATAAATATTATCATAACATTTGAACTGGGACTAGAACTAGACTAGGAAAAATGAAATCATACAATAGTGCAAAAGTTTGGTTTTAACTTTATTTAAATGGAGGCAGATATAACCAATAATTTGATTGTCAATCCAGAACCACAAATAAATAGTAAAAACAGACCTTTGTTTTCTACTCAACTTTCCTTCCAATTCATTGTTTTCTTCCTATGACTTCACTGAATTTGGTAGGAACTGGTCAACCAAGGCCTTGCCTCCCTGTGGTAGACCTTACACGCATCAGTCTGTACCAGTTGGATTGCAGATAAGATTAAAAAATTCACACCTTCCGAGAGTTATTTTCTATTTTTCTAATGAATTGAGAAGGTCAGATGGACTATGACAAAAAAAGCTGATGGACTCCACAAGTTTGCCCTGTAAAACCAGACAATAATGAATGGGTCCCTGGACCTAAAACAACAAAAGGAATAAAAATCTTGTCTAGGGGAGAATTTAGAAGGCAGGCACTTGATTTAGGTATTTTGACCCACAGGTTTACTTTTGCTTAATTCTTTCCAATACCTTCAGGATTCTTCTTAAATGTAGTGTATTATGCTATGTACTAGTGATACAAACATTTTATGCTTCACTCATTCATCAATACTTACAGTTCCCCAAGGGTAGCCCACTCCAGATTCTAATCCCTAACCTTGGAAACCTCTCAAGTTTCAAAACTCATCTAAGAGTTTATATTTCCCAAGTACTACGCCAAACTCCCAGTATAGGTAATGATTCTTCTCCCAGCACCCTCTGCACTGAGTATACCTGCAGTGTAATACTTCACACTGCATTGTAATTAATGCTTATGTCTTGTACTTGTCTGTCTCACTCACTTCTCAAAGGTAGAGAATTTGCCTTTTAATGTGAATTCCCACAACTTAGCACTGTACATACTGGCTATCAGTACATGCTTGTTGAGTGAATAAACAAATAGATGAATGCATAAATGCATGGATGAATGAATGAATGAGAACATAGTCTCTACTCTGAAGAAGCTTACTCTAGCTAGGGAGGCAAATAGCTAATTGGCTAATTAGAAATTAGCCAGTGTATAACAGAGATGGGATGCAAAGTGCGTGAGAGCGTAATATGAACAGAAGTTAATGGTCCTTTCATGTATGTCTTTTTATTTATTTATTTTTGGTGCCTGCTCTATTGTTTGTGCTTAGAGGAGCATTTAAAACTCACTGTTGGATGATCTATGAACAAAGTCCTGATAACTTTTGAAGAAAAGATGATCACAAATGTATTAAGGGAATAAAACAAATAAGAACAATCAATATAGACAATACTGCTGCTTGCTTATAGCAAATGTGTTGTGAATATCTAGACAAGGAGAATTTCCACCAAGGAAAGCAAAGGGAATAACAAGGTCTTTGGGTTATTACAAGTTATTTTTTAGTGACTAGGAGACAAAAGGTGTTACTTGTTGTGAATATGGGAATTCCAGAGATAGCCATGATGAGGAACCTTCAGAAACACAAATGAGAAAACATTTACAGGATCACCCTCCTTTCAAGAGCTTAAACAAAATTTGCAGAGGCTATGTCTGCAGGAGGAATTTCTCAATTTCTCAATATTTGATCTCTATCTTGTTTGGTATGCCCCGTGGAAAATTAGGAGGTTTGTTACTTAAAGCTAAAGCAGGCACTAAAGAGAAGAAAGAGCATTCCTACTGATCTCTTCTTTCTAGTTGCCTGTCTTATCCTTTCTTCCAGCCCTTCACCATTTCTGGCCAGAGCCATAGCCAGCCAGAATCTCCTTCGTATCAATTTAGGTTGGAAGATCAGAACAAAATCTAATCTTCCAATGACTTAAAAAGCTTTTTTGCCTGCATCATACTTATCCAATTAGGGTACTTTGAAGATTGTGGAGAGGGACATTCCACAATTTGGGGGAAGTATCAGAAGCTGTAGGAGAATTATGGGGTATTTCTGTAGGCCTTTGATTCCCTCAGTGATAAGCAGTTTAAACATTTTTTCAAAGTTAAAACAAATATTGAGATATTATGAAGCTAAATACAAAAGTCGAAAGGATTTAAAGAGAAGGTATGAGACCTTAAAAGAACGCTCTTGATGGCAGCTATTGCATTTTACTTAAACCCCAGGGAACTTGTGTGGAAAAGGTAGTAAAGAATCATCCAGAGGGGAAAGTTTCAGCAGCTCCTTGACCTGTGACAAGCTCCTGGCCTTGTCTCAACCTGGCTCAGGAAACCACCTGTTCTCATAAGACACAGGGACTTTGATGCCCCTCGAAGTGTGTTCTTGCTGTTTTTTCTACCTGGGATTCTGACGATTCTGACTCCCTTCCTTGTTCACTTCCCTAACTTACCCTTTCCTTCCCTTCCTCCTTCCTTCCTTCCTTCCTTCCTTCCTTCCTTCCTTCCTTCCTTCCTTCCTTCCTTCCTTCCTTCCTTCTATAAATATTTCATGAACCCCATGCTGCCAAGTGCCCTGCTAGCCCTGCCAATATAGGAATAAAAGGATCCTGCAGACGTGGTGAGGAGGGCAAGGGGGGAGTTATACAAAATAATTAGCAAACAGAATAATGTCTGAAATTAATTGTTTTGTTCTTAGCACTGATGAACATTTTTCACAAGTTATTCTATTTAATTCTTAAATCAACACCGAGAAATAAGTTTTACCAGCACTAAAACTTGCCTTAATGTCACAATAAATAGAACCTGGCTCCATGGCACACAATGCGTGACTTAGCCAGAATTAAAACACGAGTGTATGTGACTCCAAGTTATGCTCCTAGATACCATTTACTACCCAGTTTGATAAATAAGCTTCTAGATCTAGTTTAAATGTCCCATCTTATCTCTTTTCCCCCCTCTGAGTTCCTATATCTTTACTAAAATGATTTAATCATGGCTTTAGTATAAATATTTTCTCTCTCATCTGGCTTAGAAAGACCCCAGAGCAGGTCGGTCCCACCTCTGATCCACCCTGGCATCACCCTCTCCTGGCACAGTGGACCCAGCAAACGTGGCAGGATATGGTGGACCCTGTGGTGAACCAAGTGTGTTAAAGCTTTGCAAAGATTACACTAGCCTGCTCACAGGCCTCACGGTGTGTTTAGTTTGGCCTAAAGAGTGTTTTAAATAAGTTTGCCAGCTTTCAGAAATTAAGAGTTTATCATAAATTCTGGGTTTCTGGCATCTTTTTAGCAGTGGAAGATTTGGAAACATTGGGCAGCATTCCTGCACGGCCACACCCTCAGAGGGCCCTGTGCTCTGGAGTTCCCTCGGCCCCCTCTCCCGCCGAGCCACGGACTGCTTTGCTCACTCGTGTTGCTGCCAGAGCCCTGACCCGAGTATTTGCAAACAGTCTTCTGTGACGTTTCTGAAATCTCTTAATTTCTATACATCCACATAATGGTTACTGTCTACAAATAACAGAATTTTTAAGGTAAAAGCAATTGCAAATAAAATTTGAAGCTATCAAAAGAGCGCCAGTACATCAGACTCTTCATTTGCCACTATTACATTCAGCTTACTAAGATAAGAAGAACAAAATGCCAAGGGTATAAAAAGCCTCATTACTATGTAAATATTAAAGTATATATCAGAGTATGGCATGTATAACTTCCCATCTCAAATTGAGACTGTTCAGGTGAATTTACTGACACATGATCTTTACATAGCTATCAGCTCACACAAAGAGGTTGTTTACAAATTATGATAGTATTGTTTGGAGTGATTATAATTACACAATAACTTATTCCAAATCTTCAATGCTTGGCATATAGATTGGGGTCAAGTTTACCTTTATATTGTGACAGGTTATGAAAAGGTTGGCTAAGCAAATTTATTCAGTAATTTGTAAGGGAAAAAAAACCCCTGCTAAGCAAATTTATTTAGTAATTTGTAAACAAAAAGAAAAACCTGTTTACTCAACACAAATTTGAGAGTCATGAATTCTGAACAATGTAAGTGCGTTGTAAGCAAAAGCTAGGTACTGCTTAGATTGGTATTTTGATATAATAAGTACAAATCATTTTTCTCTGTTCTTTAAAGCATGACTCCTGCTAGACAGTACCTTCTTATCCTAGTTCAACATGAAATTTTTTTTTGAAAACAATAAAATACTGTTACAGGGAAGCATATTGGTTTACTCTGACTTTTCCTCATCTTGGTCAGTTCTTTTCCCCAAGTCAACAGACTTTTCTGACTGTACTTAGTAACGTAAGTGCAAAAAAGGAGGCCACAATTAAGAGTAAAAACCAATTAGTCCTCTAAAGCTTCAATAGACACATCCATTATAATAAAAAAATGCTTTAATAATGCAAAAGTTGGCAGCAAAACAATAAATGCCCAAACATGATATATAGCAGGTTAACCACCTCTACAACAATGGCAACAATGATATCAATATAGCCTATTTTTGCTCAGCCTTATAGTAAACAAAATTATAATTTATGGTTTTATTTATTTGTGAGGGTCACCCAACATCTCAAGGTAAATTGGAGTGCAAATAATGGCTTACCTTTCTTGTTGGTCACTTGTGGAAAAAAGAATGTGTTTTATGGTGCAGAAAAGAACTGTAAAACCAATTGAAATTGATAGTAAAATCGTGTCCTACCTGGGTAACTTTCTCTGTCACATTGTGTGTTCGATCTTTAACCTTGGGTGCAATGATGGTTTTATCTGAAGAAGGAGGGGATGTATTCTTTTTTTCAGTTTTGACATCTGAAAAATTCAGAGTGAGCTGTGGAATCTTGTTAATGGTGCTGTATTTGTTGAGGTTTGAATCCGATGTGGATCCCAGGAGGCTTGACTTGATATGGTTAAAAGGCCCTAAAAAAATTGGAAACTATTTGTAAAAGCAATGTCAGGAGAAATAGAAAAAGAAAAAAATACTCCCGAATGACTTTCTAGTGATCTGCGACTAACGTAACCCTGGTTCAGGTGTGACAGCGTTCAGGGTCACTGTCTGCCACATGGAGTGGCACGTCAGTGTCCAAGGATAAGATGGGGTTCTAGGAGTGCACCCAGAGGGCAGATGGGGGCTTTAGCTTTTACTCAGCTTCCTTCATTAAAGGCTAAAATAAAAGAAAAAAATCCCACTCTCTATCATTGGCTAAATTGTACCCTAAAATTTCTCAAGAACTTCCTTTTATAATCCAGGGATTATTCCAAGAAGGACTTGCCTATAGTTAAAATCATAGTCACAATGAAATTTCTCAATGGGCTGTCTACCCTGCTTCAATGTCTATTGTTCCCCTCTCTGTGACAATCCAGTTGGGCTATTCATGTGCTTCTGTTACCTCTATGAGATGTTTATGCAGAGCATCCAACATGGAGGAATTTCAGATAAGCCTGAGAAGGGCAAATGTCTCTGTGTGAGTGTGTGTACTTTATTGAGAACTCTAGGATCTTATGTGGGATTTTGAAATCTTTTCTTCTTTTTCTTTTTGCCTTCTTCTAAACTTGACTAACCACTATTTTAGAGGAAAAATGAAAAATACAAATCATACCAGAAGAATGCCTTGGTAAACAATGTATAACTGAAGTGCTGTAGGTAGATAACAGGACACATACCTGGAGTGGTAGTTCTTTCTTTTTTTAAAACCATGCTGTACATTAAATTCTCAAACGTTATTCATCTTATAGCTGGAAGTTTGTGCCTTTTAACCAACCTGAGTCACATCTCAAATTCCTCTCCCAGGAAGGTAACTTGGCAAGGTGCCAGGACTCCTGAGCCATTGTTAAGGATAAAAGTGCACTGATCAGCTACATCTTTTAGGATAAACCTATTATGTGCTGCTTATGAAAATTCATGGAATGCTTCAAAGTTTCTTGTACAAAGAGTAATGCTATATAGCTCTTAAAAATCAGCACTGGGAAGAATTTTTTTAAAAAAACCCTGAGCCCAGGAGTATTATACAGCCATTATCTTTTTGCCTCAGAGAGTGCTTAAAACATAATTGCATGAATGAACTTGTTAGTTAATACATTTTGCCTTATTTTTCCCCTATTTAGAATGAAATTAACACAGTTTAGGGATCAAAATGTACTTTATGCACTGAGTTATAAACAGCTGAGAATTATATTTACAGTTTGTGTCTTTTGGACCACAACAACCAATCAACTGAGATCAAATATGATTCTAAGAAAAAATACCCATCACTTAGTTCATAGTTGCCTTGAAGAAAAATCACACTGTATTTGTTTATTAAAGTTATATCTTATCATTATAAAAGTTTTATCATTATAAACTTTCCAAAGTTTGAAAAGTTTAAAGATAATTTTTATCAAGGTAGCAAACATTGTGTTTCTTGAGGCGCATTTCTGTTCATTTTTTGAGTTTTTTCTCCATCTTGATGGTCAACTCCATCTCAATGAAAAATGTCACTGAGTTCTCTGCACATTTATTACCAAGTATGTTCTCACTTATATATAGAATTTCACTTTCTTTTCTATTTATATGACAAGGAGAGAAGTAAGAGCCAAAAGTGGCACCAAATTGTTCTAGCCTTCATGTTAGCTTTGATAGAAACCTCACTTTTTAGGTCTTTGTAGGACTCTCTCCTACATGCCACCAATTTGTTATTGGAATGTATATCTTATGATGTTTCCTTTTTTTGTATCATTCTATGGCTAGATTCCAGGCCTATATCTTAGTATTTAAAATTTGTAAACATTCTAGAACTTCAGATTTCTTGATATTGTCTTTTGCTGAGCTCTAATGTCATATTTTCACTACTTAGTTAATTTAACTGTACACAAAGATACTGGCAAGAGATTACACACAGAAGGTTGAGCTCATGTATAAAGTTAAATTGTGTTTAAAATCCTTTAGTCCAATCTCCAATTCCTTTCCTCTATCATCCTTCTATTATTAGATTTAAGTAGCAAATTACCTACAAAGTTGTTTTAAAAAATTTGGTAAGAACATGGATCATCTATAATATTACAGAAGAAAGACAACATTAAATAAACTTTGATTGTCCTGTGACCAGTTCCAATAAACTCCACTGAATTGGCTACACAGATAAGCAAGTGGTCTCAACTATGACAGCACTTCACTCTAGGGCAGCGATTTTCAACAGGTGTGCTGCAAGAATTTTCAAAACATGCACTACCTGACTACTTAGGCAGGGGCACTGGCCTCTCTTCCCTCGATTGTCAAATAAAAGAAAGGACAGCAGCCAACACAACACAACCATCTGGTATGAATTAATCAAAATTCTACCTAATTTTTGCCAGATTGGCAAAAAATACAGAACTTTAGTAATTATTTTATGTGTTCCATAAGATGAAAAGGGGGCATTTGTGAAGCATTTTCATTTGCCAAAATAATGGGAGGTGGCTATTCTCTCACCCTGAAAAATTGTCCCATAAGTCCGAGTGGGCATTTGTATAGGTGAAAAGCATTTTTATAATGGTCTGAACCTTGAACCCGTTTCACATATGGAGTACATTGTACTTTTAGCATGCTTTGAACATTTATGGAACTTTCCAGATCTACAACTACCGTGTAAAGGGAAGGTTTTTACATTGTTTTATTTGGAATGTTGCCAGATGTTGTTCACCATTTTGGAAAACCATATAACTCAGAGCCACACTACTTATGGCATTTGAGTAACGGCAATAACAAATTTCAGATTTTAAGTTATAATCTGTGTTTATAGCTGTGACATGCAAAAATATGTAAGCAGAGAGATTTGGATCTTGTTTTAACTGTGTTGGAGTCAAATATCATATTTGCAAAGATTATAGGAATCAAACAAAAAATCATTAATAAAGTTACTTTAAAAGTATTTCCTGTTTTCTCCTACATATATAAAATTATGTGAGATACAGTGAATAGATACCTCTGTGGTAAAAATGAAACATCTGAAATAATCTGCCTTGGGATTGTGTTGGTTTGCAGTATCACTCTAATAACCCCAGAGATTGCCACACTTCTCCATATTGTCTTGATTGCCATTTCTTATGCCAATTCATCTTCTAGTTCCTATTGCTTCTGAAGGCATATGATTTGGAGGATGAATATATGTCCTGACATTTAATGGGATTTCTTCTGTGCAATTTATTACTGTTGCCACATATACATTACCACATAGAGTATCATTTTAACATTACACTTAAAAGCAAGAGCCAGCTCATCTGTGGCAATATTATACTTCTTCATTATCTCTCCACTTTATCTTGGTATATTATTCATAATTCAGTTTTGGTTTCCTACTTTAAAAATTTTTATATAAATAAGTTCAATATGTTACTATTTATTTTAGTAGTGGTTTTGATTTTGCTTTCCACACATACTCTTGCTCTATCATTTTATTAAGTACTTACATACACTGTTTTCTCATGTCTTTAGTGCACTTAAAGCCAATTTTTTTCTTATGTCTAATTATTTCCTTGCATCTTCTAGTGTAATTGCACTTAAACATTAATATATTTACAGAAATATTTTAGTATAAATTGTTTCCTTTTATCTCTCTGTTATATTAAAGCTCTTTTAGAAATAAGTTAAATTATCTCTGAATGTAGCTTCAGAATAATAAAATGAGTATTCAAATATTTGTTGCAACAAGAGGACATCAGGTCTGAAGGGCTAAGATTTGGCCCCAGAATATTACAAATTCACTGATGTCAGTATTTTAACTACTCTTGTTTACTGGTGAAAAAAATTTTAAACTGTTATTCTATTCTGTTTTGTTTTAAAACTCTTAGTGTTAGAGATTTAATATAGCTTACTTTTTAAATATATACACAAAAATTCAGCAAAACTGAAATTACATGTAAAATAATTCATGCATGCTCCTGAGACAAGACTTTCACAATCTATTTTATCTTGTATAACAAAGACCATTATGCTCTTTGCCACTGATTTTGAAGCAGGTGTTTATATGCAGAAGTCTGGTAGAGTGTGCAAGATGATCAGTGTTGGGTTTGCTTCCTCTAATGCCTATAAAATTTTAATAAAAAATTTTAACCCTAGTTAATATAGGTATTAGACATATCCTTATTTTACCAAGAGTAAAGCAGACAGATTGTGAGGCCAAAACGGAATAAGAATCAAGGACTAGAAATCAGAATACAGGGTTTCCTGCCTCCTAGGTCTACATTCAGAGAGGCCTTGGTTGAGGATTTAAAGGTGAAAAAGCAGCCTCCCTGAGAGTGATCATGAACAGATAGGGTTTAGGATTCTAATGAAAGAAAAGAGAATAACCTGAAAAACAAAGTCAAATCAATTTAAATAAAATAAATGGGCAAAAATAAAGGGAAATAATAGATTCAGTAGAAAGAAATATAAAACTAAAAAATATACAGGAGGGCTTGATGTTTTTTAGAAGAACATTTAGATGAAAAACAGGTGACCAAGGAGACTAAACCAATAGCTCTATAAAGCTCTGATGTATCACTTGTCTGAGTAAACATAAATTGGGCCAGGATTCAGCTACAAAGAAATACCCTGCATTTAGATATCAAGCCAAAAGCTAAAGCAACAACAGGGAAGAATTTTAGATTAAAAATATTTAAAATTTTTATGATAAGGCTATTTGTATTTATCATGAGTTACAAGATACTAAAGGAGAATATATTCTTTTTTTAGATGGTGCTGGAAATAGAGCTAAGGACATCTGATATATTTTTTTAAATAAGTTTTTTAAAGATTATTGTTCTTGACACCTAAATGGGACAAAAAGATTAAGGTTGTTTTTACACCATCAGGTGTTTATGCAATATTTCTTAAGGCACTGAGTTTATTTTGCTAAAGTTTAATAAAACATAAGTCACCGAAGTGACAATGTTAAAGAAAATGCAAGTGCAGTGTTTAGTAATTGAATTTTGTAACACAACACTGTCAATAAGCATGAGGATGACCTGTTTAACACTAGAAAGATAAGACATAATGCAATTATTTGTAGTCAATATCTGTATTATCTGTTTCAGTGCATGACATATAATTTACAGAAGAAAACTCTCACTATTGAAAAATCCACTTGCAAATCAACTTATAAAATCACAAATATTCAGGAATGGCCAATGTAGCTTATGAGAAGTAGTTTTATCAGATTAACTGATTTCTTTTGTGAGTCTGAGAGTTTTTGCGGCTGTAGAGAAGGTAAAAGCTATAACAAATCTGACAGTAGTTTTATTTTTGACTCATATGTCAGATTCTTAGATGAGTTAGAAAATGAATATGACATTGTCATTTGGAAGTAGAAGCAATAGAGGGATGAGATTATTTTAATGACTTATTTACTAAGTAGGGTAAGGGGTTAATTTTTATTGATGACTTGGAAAACAGAATAGGCAAAGAACTACTAGGTTTGAGGTGAAAAGCTGTTTATGAGAGAAATTGTTGAAAACTGTAATATACACAGCCAAATAAAAAACATACGTAATTTATTTGAATTAACTTTTTCACGCTTTGATAATGAGTCACAATTTTTTGATCTCGGAAGTCTTTTTTAAAAGAGTTGCTATGGGAGTTTATTAAAGGGAAACAAAATTGATCCCAAGAAAGGAGGTTAAATGGAAATTATTCCATTGGGAAGAAAGGATTGAGTACCAATTTGCTGTTTTTATACCGTGGTATTACAATCATGATTAGAAGTAGCCAGCTTAGTATCTCTATCCAACTTAAGATAGATGAAGGGGAATAAATTACATTTCAGCAAGAAGGATTTAGGTTAGCTCTTTTTATAACAGGCAGTCAAATGGATGTCCCCCCAAAGTTAAAGAATGGACTTCACTGAAGATAGAGATGCCTTACCACCTGCGTGAGGGCTTTACACAATGCCAGTGCCCAAGGGGAATAAACCAGATGATCTTGAAAAACTTCAAAATGCATTCCTAAATTACTTATTTTATTTCGGTACAGAAATTGTTCTTGGTTGAGTTAAATATTGAGAAGCTATGCATTTGAACACACAAAAAAGTGTAGAAATTTGTCTTTGATTTAAAAAATTTTAATTTAAATGTGGTTTAGAAACATACCCCCCCAAAATTTAAAAAAGCACAATTGATATATTGTCCTATATCTAATTTGTATGTTAATTGCTTTCTGAAAATCTTAAGAAGCCAGGCACTTAAATTTTTTTTAGATAGTTATCAAAATCAGGGTCTGAACAAATAATGAAGATTCTAGAGAGCAGAAGTACATAAACTGTTTATTAAATTTGCACATTTTATCTAATTTAGAACTTTAGGACTTTAACTTCATAAATATTAATATATTAAACTTTCTACAATGATTTAGAGTTTTCTAATTCAAAATTCTGACTTTTATGATTCAAAGACTATTGTTATTTAAAAGTATGGCATTGAGGAAAAAAGGTTAGAGGTTAAGTGGACTAGTTTATGAGAGGAAATAAAATTGGTGTAGTTTGAATGATAACTATGCAAGATACTAGTCTGGAAGGTAAGTGAGCTCAATTTTCTACTTACTGAGATAAAATTAGATTCATTTCCTACCACATCTGAAAGATCAGAAAATTAATGCCTAATAATTTATTGTTAATTGTTAAAGTTAAAGCCAGTCATATGTCACAGAGGCAAGTTGGTGAGAGCTGTTTGTATTCTTTATTATTTCTTGAGATTGTTTCTTGAGAAATCACTACATGCAGCTGACACTAATTTGCTTCCTCTTAGAAATCTCGGGCCAAAGATATTGTAGAATAAGGATGTACGCGAATCCCATCTTGCTATTGGAGTTCACCTACACAGCCCCTTTCTGAAGTGCCTAAAAATAAAACTGGAGTGGAAGTTGCCACAATTTCCCTTATTTTCAAATTACTCTGGGCTGCTGACCAGAAAACATCTTTAGTTTTTAGGGGTATTAATTCATAACGGTCACCAGCTCTGAATTAATTAGGGAAGCAATTGACAAATCAATATTCAAAACTTCACAGTGATTGAAGTAGCAATGACACAGGGAAGAGGTCAAAACAGAGAGTTCTAAGTAATGAGTTACTGATGGAGACGTGTCCATGCAACACACATGCACAGACGGGGTCACTGTCACCACATGCACACCCACAGCAGCATGCATGGCCGATGTTGAAAGACTAAACCCCAAAAGTTTTCAATTCACGAGACTATATTTTGTTATTCCTTGTATCTATTATGATCTAGTAGAAAAACAGAAGTGAGTTTCAAATTTTTAGCCAAATCCGTATTTATCCAGAGGTATCACTCAGTTAAACAATAACCAACAGTAGCTGCAGGTCATGCCAGTGATTTCAGACTAAATAAGACACAATTAGACATGATTGAAATGTAGTATAGAAAAATAGAAAATGACTATCATGCATGTACAGTTTACTACTACAGTAAGCTTAAAACCATACCCCCTGCCATCCAGGAACGTGAAACTAGTTTTAAGGAAACAAAAGAGGAACAAGTAAAGTGATGCTGTCATGTAGCACTTTGCTTATTTTATTTAATCTTGAGAGCAAAAAAAATTTTTTTTGGCTAAAATGGACTTATGTGCCTCTGTCACACTGTAATATATTTAGCTTGATATTTGTATCTTTCCAAATGATTTAAATATTTAGGAAGTGTTCATTGTCAACCTAGGTTTACACTTCTTGCAGGAAAACGTTCATAACGTCTGAGAAAGTAAGAATGTCCCCAGCCAAGTCAAGCCATGACGACTCCACCGGGTGCCTGGACTAGCTAAGGGCAGCGCAATGTTGCATCAAACAGGGCATACAGCAGGCAAGTTAACATGCCAAGTAAAGGGGCACTTAGAGCATCAGATGTTAAAATTTGAGTTTGTACTTTACCTTTAACATTGCGACCATTGTCTGTTTTGAGCACATAGGGTGAAAAAAAGAGAGAAATATAAAAAGACTAAAATTATGTTATATACACTGAATTACCTCTGTAAAAGCAATTAGAGAAAACAATATAATGCTTGCAAATTTATCTTTGCAATTAACAACATTTTGTACTATGCAACCAAATAAAATGCACATGCTAGAAATAATATCTGCCATCATAAGCATTCATGTTAAAATTTGTGAAACATTTATCTCAATTTAAATGGATTTCAAGGTACAGATATCTTAATTATGACAGTTCGGAGAAAGGTGTGCCAGCTGCCTGCAGTTGTAATAAAAACTTTCAACCTTGTCAGAGGCCAATCTTAGCGCTGCTTCAACCATCACTTAAAGAAGGACTATACAACAATCTGCATGTTAAGTAAATTTTTTATATACTTTCACCTAGTATGTTAATAAGGAAAATATTTTAACACAATAGTTTACCTTACAAACCAACTTGCATTATTAATCACAAATTTATTATTTGTCTCTCCCATAAATGCTCTTTAATGTATATTTTGAAAATACCATTTTTGTTCACAGAGTCATTCTTAGGCAAAAATAATTGTAAGAAATCAGTGGAACATTTGACTGTTCAAAGATAATATGAGGTTTTTAAATTTATGTTGTTACAATGCACTCAGTATAAAATCTAGAATATTTAGGAAATTTGTTTATATTAAAATGAACTGTTTTCAAATCTCAGAATGGAGTGTTTTTGGATTTATTTTGAGATTAGCAATCTGACTCTTTGTTATATATTTGCTACTAACAAAATATGCATTACTAGTTTTGAAACAGACAAGCTTAAAATAGATGAAACCATGTGAAAACCATTCAAATATATCCAAGATTGGAAAAAAAGTTCAACATTTATTGACATTTCTGCTAATAATGTGAATATTTAAAATCTTGGAAAATATTATAATTGTTTCAAAGCTTACAATTGAAGCAATTTTCAAAAGTGTGGTATATGAAATTGCTAGTGTAGACATTGCCTTGGATAGAGATACACAAATAAAAGTATGACTTTACATGGCAACTCTCTGCCCACTTTGAGGGACCATTAAAAGCAAATCAAGATAGTGGAAGAGAACTTGATTATGTAGAATTAATTATCACCATCAGAAGCAAGGTCCAAAAGTCATTAGTAAAGTAACAAGTGCTTTCAAGAGTTTAGAAATTATAATTCTACTCACCAAACCTGAAAATTACACATAAAATATTGTAAATTGCAAAATAACTGACCAAAAGGTAGTTGCTTTGACATTCTAAGGCAGAGCACAGGGCTCACTGTGCTGGTTCTAACTAGACGTGCTCACTATTCCTCCATGACAGCGAAGCGTAGATGCTAGAGTAAGCATTTCGAGTCCTGTAGCAGTTTACACAATAATTTTACATCTTTCAATCTAATAATAAAATAATTGGTGTTTATATTTTATATGCCTGTTTTTTAAATTTCATTTTCTTAGTAATGTATTTTTACTGTATTTAGAAGTGTATTGGTACATGATGGATTAGATACAAAATTCTGGTCCTCACCACAAATGGTTGGAGAAATGCAAGTTCTAAGGAAGTTGATCATGTGGATTAAATGAAAGGATAGTGTAAAATATTTGCAAATTATTTAAAGTTCTATAAAGATAGACAATATAGGAGAAAATTTTTCTTCTTGAAATAGGAGACAACAAAATTTGGTGCATGTGGGGTTTAACCTGTTATCAGTTATATGAATTCATAAAACTAAAATTAGTTTTTAAAGTTTTCCATTTTCCCTTATCAGTGGTTCAGTTTTTAAAATACATCAAATACATAACATTAGAAAATGTAAACTTCTATGCTAATCAGTGATTTTGTAGTTAAAATTATTCTAAAACTGAAGTACAAAAAATGCCCTCTGACTTTATCAGACAGTAACTGTAGCATCTGCAAGAAAGTGATACACTTTTGGAGAGTAACATACTTAGGTGGGGGGAGAAGATTGAAGATGACCTAAATAATTCATATCCATGTGTAGAACTCATACTGAGAAATTAAAAAATGTTAAATCATCCTTTCCTATAATTGTATCAATAACTGTGCACTAAATGGAGATCACATAAAATTGAAAACAATAAAATTAAGTCATGAAATTTGATCTAACCTTCTCAGCACCACTGTCAAATCGCAGGCTAAGTTTGTGTCTATGGAATACACTGATTATGTATCACTTAATATTCAAATTCACTATTTCTGCATGTTATTATACCATAACTCAGGTTCTAGGCAATCAGTCCAATCTCTGAAGAGTCAGTATAATTCCTAAACATGACTACACTAACTGGATTGACTAACTAAAATATACCTTGGTCATTTAAATTACTATGTTGATTTTACTGTTTTTCAGCCATAGGTGCCACTGCTCAAAGATCAAATTTCAGAGCTTTCATTTGCTCTGGAGTTATCGAACATGCAATTACTATAGGGCCTTAGATAATGATCCAGTTTCGAAATTGTCCTTGATTTTTTTCCCTTGCTCCTTTTGACATTCTTTGGGCTTCAGATTAAATGGATGTGCTAATTGCTCTTTGACCATATAGAGTTTCTCAGACCTCTCTCAAAGCAAACTGTTCCTTCTGTTTTAGTGATATTGATTTTTTCTTTGAATTTTTCCTGCCATTTCATTTTCTTTCACTTCTTCTGCCTTCTCTATTTCACTGTGCCCTTTAAATATGGATCTCCACATGATTCAATCCTAAGATTTTGGTTTAAATTTTAGAGCATTATGGAGCAGGTAACTAACTTTCTGATGTGTGTACTTTTGAAATATATTGCACAAGCATGGTCTTTTCAGTTTTAACCAATTTCATTGAATTCCTGTCATGACATAGGCAATTGTTCTGGATACTAAGGCTGCAGAGCTAACCATGCCAGTACTCTTGTGCTGGAGGAGCTCATACCAACATAGTCACTCGCTTACCTGTCTAACAGGGAAGACACAGACATATAATGCAGAACAACCTGGACTACATTAAATGCTGTAATATATGTAACAATGCTTTGCACGGTCAGGTGTAAAACAATTTAATTCTTCTAGTTTGGGAAGTGAAGTGGGTCCTTATGGCTATGGGACTGAGTCAGGAAGAATATTCTTGGCAGAACAAAGTAATGAGGCCAAGAAAATGCATGATACATTTTTGGAAAAAGGCAATTAGCTTTGTGTAGGATTAAAATACAATACACGGGAGGGGAGGGAGCTTTGCAGAGGCTGGAAATGAGGCTTAAAAAGCTGGTGTGACTAGCTGGCAAAATGCTTAGCACCCTTCACTCAAGAGTTGCAGAATCAGATTTGTCTTAAGAAGCAGCAGTATGAGTGATTTGGACACTCACAAGAATATTGCAGCAAGGACAGTGAGTTTCTCAGGAACCCAAAATTATAGGATTCAGAAACAGATGTTGTCTATGCAATAGGCACTCTGAATCCTGGACCCCCTGGGAATAGTTCAGTGACTCAAGAGACCCCTTCTACAGAAAGCTTTTCATTGATCTATTACAGTTGCCCCAATTTTCCCCCACTGCTCTCCCCTACCCTGCCTACCCCCAGCTCCCACAGTCAACCCCTACCCTGCAGAGCAGGAATGAGGGAAGAAAACATGAGTTAATTGTGAACTCTGGGAACTCTGGGTTTAAAGGTCAGCTCTAACATTCTATAACCTTGAACCAGTTCTTTATTTAGCATGTCCATACCTAAGTTTCCTCATCTATAAAATGATGCTTAATAATTGTTCCTAACTTATAAGTTTATTATGAGAATTAATGTGTATCAAACAGCCACATTACCTTTCACATAGTAAATATTCAACAAATGTTATTCATTATTGTATTAATGATGCATAGCTTTTGTCACTGCTTTTTATAAATCTGCACTTTCTCTAGTGGCTAATATAAGTATGTAAAAAAGAAGGAGCCAGGAGAAATAGGAGAATTCTGATTTCACTTTTCAAGTTGGTTTTGAGACCAAGAGTTTTAGGATTTTTTTTTTTTTGTCCCCTAAACTTTTTCCCCCTTTCCCTACCTATTCCTTTCCTGCCCATAATCAGTTTATAGCTTTCTGATCACTCATTATACAACATTTCATACATCTCTTTTTTTGGAAAGAGTTGGTCAATAAAATAGTTTTGTGATGGCACACCACTGTTCTGCCCAGGGCCTGACTGTTTGCTAAATATAGCAAAATTAATTATGTTTTAGACACTAGTGTCATGACCTAAGCATGTGTTATATTACACTTTAATTCATTAACATTCTATAAAGTAGGCAGGTAACGGTGATCATATCATTGCAGAAACACAGTTAAAGAAGCTAGAAGAAACCTAATCATTCACTGGGGTTCAAAGAGGAACTCAGTAACAACTCTGAATCTAGGACTTTCTTTTAACAGCCTTTACCCACTTTTCTTCCTCTAAGGCGGTGATTTTTGATGAGTGTGCCGCAAGTTTTCAAAACATGCGATACCTGACTATTTAGTCAGGGGCACTGACCTCTTTTCCCTTAGATTGTCAAAAAAGGAAATGACAACATCCAAGACAACAATAACCATCTGATGTGAATGAATAAAAATTCTACCTCTTCTTTTTGTAAAATCTGCAAATAATATAATTTTTTCCTGTGCCACAGAATTTTAGCAATTAGTTTATGTGTGTCATGAGGTGAAAAAGTTAAAAAATTGCTGCTCTGCTGCATAAGGATTAATGCCAAAATTAAATACAATATGAAAATTCCTTTTCATAAACAATTAATTTATGTTTTCATATTGAAAAAAACTGCAAACATACCTTCACTGGCATGTCGGTCTCTAAAAATGTTCTTGGGGTGGACATTGAAACCTTCTATATCATGAACTGAAGAGGCCCTCCGTATACTACAGATGCTTTCCTTCGATCTGGAGTGAGTCAGCTGGGAACTTGACTGCAGCATGTCAGGGTAGAGTCGGTCCCATTGCCTTTTGGGAGAGGAATGGTCAAGAGGTCCAGATATATTCACCAAGGGGGAACACCTGCTGGGTTGTATCAAGGCTTTTGTATCATCTGCTTCAGAGGGGCTGCAACTCTCTTTTGTAGGAGACTTAAAGTGCTTCATGGCTACTGAGTCATCGCTGTGTTTAGATGAATCAACCACTACCACGTCAGGGTCGTCTTGTGGTAAGGACTGCTTTCTGTAGGTGAGAACTCTCAGACCAGGGAACTTGAACCCAAAAAGTTTCCCTAAAGTAAAAACAGAAAAGAGCATTATTATAAGACAAAACATATAAAACAAACAAAGAAACATTTGACTCATATTTAAATGACATGTAAAAAGAGTTATTAATCAATAGTTTACAACTGGAATGAGGAATGTTGTAGAAAACATCTGTAAGGGAAATGTAAATTATCATATTAGTGTAAAAAAGTAGCAATAAATAATTTTTACCATGTTTTTGATAGTTAGATATTCTCCAGTGGCATGAAAGCATTGTTTGAATGACACAAGGTTTTCTGTTTTAATTAATTAAAAACATATATGCACTGTACACCCATTCTTTAAGGGAATTTGAAGAGTATAGCATGGTTTAGAAAAAAGAGACGGGATGGGGCACCATGTGTGAAAGAACAAATGCAGAAAATGTTACAGTGTTTGTATGGGTGTGTGTTGGGGGGTCACTGTATTGCAAGTAGGAGGGAAGGGAATGAGGTGGGGGTGGGGAGTTGGCCTGACACATCTAGAAGGTTTCTATTGGATAATGATGTGAGCTGAGTGTGGGTGGAAGAAGTGGGATCAGCTGTGTATGAGACGTTCCTCATTCCATTGGGAATTCTTGCAAGACATTGGTTTCAGAGAGAAATGTATGGTAAAGATAGGAATTTCTTTTTCCTGATTTCTTCATTCTCAAATCTGAGAATATGGCATGAAATGTTATATACATATCTCAGAGTGGATAATAGTTAGAAAAGGCAATTAAATGTAAACATTAAAGTGTAGCTAATAAAAATTAAAATATTAGTTAATAAATACATTAAATGCACTTGTAGTAAAATGAGTGTATCATTTTTAATCTTCAATTTACCAGTAAATAAAAAAAAAGTAAAGCATCCAGTGTTGGCAAAGAATGAGGGAGAGCATTCTGACACTCTGCTGGGGATTGCAAATTGCTATAGATTATTTGGAAAGTCATTTTAAAATGTCTATTAAAATGAAAAAAATGGTTTTCATTTGACACAGCAATTCCATTCGTAGAACATTATGAGGCACAAAAACTAGACACAATCTGAATACTCACTAGATAAAGAATGGTTGAATAAATTATGGCATTACTATACTTTGAAATATTATAATATTCTTTAAAATGCAGCAATATTTATATTTTTGATTAGAAGGTTATTCAAGTATAATGTTAAGTGAAAATGCAAGTTTCAGCTTCATTTGTTTATGATAATACTATTTCATTAAAAATAATTAAAGCCTGATGCGGGTTCCAGCCAAGATGGAGGCATAAGCAGAAACCCTTCACTTCCTCGCACAATCAAAAGGAGGATAACAACCAATCAAAATCAATAAGCAACCAGAAGCACCAGAAAATCAAGCTGCATGGAACTCCAACAACCAAAGAATTAAAGAAAAAATCAACCAGAGTGACCAGACTGGTAAGGTGGCAGACTGGGCAGGCCAACTCAAAAAAAACGTGGTGTTGCAGCAGACTATGGGGGTGGGGCTGGCTGCCTAGCTCAGTGGGCTGTGCAGGAGGGGCTGACTTAAGGGGGAAACTTACTTAAGGGGAAAATTGAGAGCAGACTGTGGGTTACAGTTGGAGTTGCTGCAATGGGAGCACAAGAGTTGAAAAGTGTGGTAGAGACAAGCAGGCCAGCTGCACCGTTCCCTCTCTGGCCCCTCCCCCATGGCAGCAGGGCAGCACAGCAAGGAGGGTCGCTGGGGTGATTACCTAAGACCCTGCCCCATTACAACCTATCAACTGCACCAAGACAAAGAAATATGGCCCAAATGAAAGAACAGAGCAAAGCCTCAGAACTAAGAGATGAGGAGGTTGCCAACCTAAGTGATGGAGAATTTAAAGCCCAGGTAATCAAAATGCTCACAGAACTGATTAAGCTGGGTCAAAAAAATGAAAAAATAAATGAAGAATACCCAAAGTGAAATAAAGCAAAATATTCAGGGAACCAACAGTGACAATAAGGAGACCAGGACTCAAAGCAATGATTTGGGACAAAAGAAAGAAATAAACATCCATCCAGAAGGAAAGGAAGAAACAATAATCCAAAAAAAATGAAGAGAGGCTTAGGAACCTCTGGGACAACTTTAAACATTCCAATATCTGAATTATAGGGGTGCCAGAAGGAGAAGAGCAACAGCAAGAAATTGAAAACTTATTTGAACAAATAATGAAGGAAAACTTCCTCAATCTTGCAAAGGAAATAGACTTCCAAGAAGTCCAGGAAGCCCAGAGAGTCCCAAAGAAGTTGTATCCAAAGAGGAACACACCAAGGCACATCATCATTAAGTAATCCAAGATTAAAGACAAAGTGAGTATCCTAAAAGAAGCAAGGGTAAAGGAGACAGTTACCTACAAAGGGGTGCCCATTAGACTATCAGCTGATTTCTCAAAAGAAGCCTTGCAGGAAAGAAGGTGCTGAAAAGAAGTATTCAAATTCATGAAAGGCAAGGACCTACATCTAAGATTACACTATCCAGCAAAGTGTTGATTTAGAATGGAAGGGCAGATAAAATGCTTCCCAGATAAGGTCAAGTTAAAGGAGTCCATCATCACCAAGCCCTTATTATAAGAAATGTTAAAGGGACTTATCTAAGAAAAAGAAGATCAAAAATATGAACAGTAAAATGACAATGAACTCACAATTATCAACAAATGAACCTAAAAGAAAAGAAAAACAACAAAAACAAAAACTAAGCAAACCAGAAGAGGAACAGAATCAGAGAAATGGACATACATGGAGGGATTTCAGTGGGGAGGGGGAAGGGAGGAATGGGGGGGAGGCACAGGAAAGAAGCAGCATAATTAGTAGGCATAAAACAGATGGGGAGAGATAAAAAATGGTGTAGGAAACAGAGGAGTCAAAGAACTTATATGCGCAACCCATGGACATGAACTAAGGGTGGGGGAAGCTGGAGGGTTGGGGGGCAGGGTGGAGGGAGGATATTGGGGGGAAATTGGAAAAACTGTAATAGCATAATCAATAAAAGCACTTAAAATAAAAATAATAATTAAAGCCTATATTTGCCTATATACCATATAATAGCAGTAGAGAAGGATGTGGAGGAACATACTGGGAACTTTTAACGGTGTTTGGTTAAGTGGGTTTGGAAGTGGGGATAGTATAATGTATTGCATTCTTCTTTGTATATCTCTATTGTTTGTTACATGGAGCATGCCTTCTTTTATCAATTAAAAAAAACTAATAAGGTACCCCTAAAAGAAATAAAAAGAGAAATGATATTATATAATTCAAAGCTTTTCTAAGAACTAAGAAAATGCGGTTTCCGATTTCTGTTGCCAGCACAGTAGAGTAGGGCCACATCACCCACAGCTTTACAATGAATGATGTGTCGCCCTTCCAGTTAGTCAGTTGGTGTCTTTGGTTTACTGACTTATATTCTCTAAGTATCATGAACACCATCATGTTTAATATATTTACTCTGAAATTTTCTTCAATGCGTTGAGGATGGTCTTGAACCATGAAAGGACACTCAAAACTTCTCTGCATTTTATTTGCGTATACTCTTCTAGGGGATGGTCTCACACACACATATTTGCAATTCCATGTTTAATCCAATGACTCTTAAATCTATATCTCTGAACTAGACCTCTTTTCTTAGTTCCAAACCTGAATATCTAATGCCCTCAACAGTATCTTCACTTAGAATTCTTAAAAACACCTCAAAATCTCATAGCAAATCCAATCTTATGATCTATCTTTCCAAGCCCAGGCAGTTTTTTCACCTAGTCCTGCAAGCCAAAGACTTGAGTGTTATTCTAGTTACTGCTCTCTTTCACCTCTATCCCTGTACCTGATCAGTCCCCTAATTGTGTCTATTCCACCTCTGAAATATCTTTTTAATGATAACAATTATTTTCACTTCTCTCATATCCACTGCTCTTGCTTAGGTCTAAGCTACTATTTGTTCACCTTATTTATTGCAATGGGATGCTATCACTTTCCACATTGCATTGTATTTTCCATCCTTCAAAAATATTTTTTATTTTTCAAAAAAATGCACTTTTGATCATGTAGACTATCATTTAACCTCTCACTGCTCCCAGCAACTCCCTGCTTTGGGGATGAAGACAACACTTATATTCACTCCGCAGCTTTACCTTTCTTCCCTTGCCCCTTAGGGTCCAGTCGCATGGCCTTCGTAACTCCTTCAGAGGCCTGTGCTTCCCCCCAGGCTTCCTTGTGTTGGATACTTTTTTACTCTCCCTCTTTAGTACATCCTTTGGCTTTTAATTCCAAAGTTAATTCCTTTGGGAAGCTTTTTTTCCTTCTGAACTGGATTAGCATACTCCTTGTAACTTCCGATACAGTTGACTAGTTATACACTTGTTGGCTTTCTTATTTACATTTCTCCCCCTTAGCAGACTGTAGACATAATAAGGGGAGGCTCCCTGTCAGTTTTGCTTACCAAAACCTAGCTCTGACCAAATGTTTGAGAATAATATATGTTTACTGTAGAAAAACTAGACTATTTAATTGTACTGACCAACTTAATTAGAGAATCTTAGCCTCCTGAAATTATCCTGACCCCTATTTACCACCAATGATTGATTGAGTTGAACTTGGTAGCTCATGCAAATGGTGAAGTGTATACCATGTCCTATAATTGATAGGGCTCTTACCATAAATTTCATCTTTTTTCCAGAGGTTATTAATTGCTACCTTTCTGACTCTAGAGCACACACAGAAGTGTTTTCAAACTCTTCATCATCTAGTGCATTTTATGTAAAATATGTAATCCAGGACATTTTAGAATTAAGCAAATTAATTTATTATTGTAAGCTTTCATTTGTAAGCTAGTGGACAACTAGTTGTTAACAGTGTCAAATATGATAGAACTAGAATTTATCTTTTAGGAAAGTAAATGACACATGCATAGACAGACCCCAAGTATGTTGAACATTAAACTCTTGATTGATAAAATAAAAAAGAGAGTAATCAATCTGTGCAAATAAGATTAAGTAACAGCACATCACAATAACTGTTTTACAAGCATTCTCACATAATTCTACTACCACTTCTATTTGCTCAAGTAAATTGCCAAGTTAAGAATTAGTGAACTATAGCAGAATCATTTGATTAGTTTTTAATGCACTTAAGAATTGAGTAATAAAGCAGTTTACAAATCAATTTTTCAAGCTTATTACAAATGGACTGAAGGTCAATGACTACACTTATTCATTTTTTACCACTTTCATTACTGCCTTATTGTAAAAACAATCCATTGCCTTTTTTAAATTAATGATCACACCAGGCATTTGGTTTGTTTCTATAGTTTAGTCATGTACAAGGTGGTACAGATGGTTTTTTCTGCACCACTAGGTTAATATGACCATGTTATATTGCATTACAGATTTAGTTGTCTAACTGCCGTTCATCCGGAAAGAATACACACTGAGAATTTTGCTTAATGCTAGCACTTTCAGGCATGAAATACAAAACACTACATGAGCATAGTCCTGTTAGGGCCCTAACACTGAAAAAACACTCTTGTAAGTTGTCTCCATTTTTTATTATATCTGTATTCTAACTTGTATAACTAAAATAGATACTGTTTATTCTATCTACTAAAATGTTCAAAATATGAAAGAGGAACATCCAAATACATTTTTAAAAAACATTGTAAAAACATTCCCCAAGGTAAAGATAAGCATTGATAAACTACTTACATGAACATTGTTGTGTTTAAATATACCACTTTCATATAAGAAGATACTATATAGTTTCTAAAACACATGAACTTATAAGTAACCACTATGACAATGTCTTTTTCTGGACATGTCACTTTTGTGAAGCTGCTGAGCATAAATTTAGAAGCTGCATCTTCATGTATCTTGTGTCATATTAAACTAAGAGCTTTTTACTTCTCAACCAAGAAGACACATTGGTATTCTCTTTGTCTTTGTCTTTGAATTATGACTTGAATTATGACTTTAACCAAATGTGGAAAGATGTGAAATACTTGGCCCATGATCAAATAGGAAATCAGGGTAAAGTCAGAATAAAACAGTAGTTTCCATGATTTAATTTCAGTTTACCCAAAATTTGCTGTTTACTTGGACCATAAATACTCACTTGAGAATATAATGAGAATCATAACTCCTCTAAATAAATGTTGATGAACACATACACATAATTTCATTTATTATCTCACAGTTTGAATAATAAACTCCCCCATCCCAAACTCAAACCCTTCCATTAACCTCCCCTAGAGTTCCCTAGGATTAGTTGACTCCTAATATTACTTCCAGTTTTGACTTACTTTGGTTATATCATCGTGCTAATCACAATTCTCAAAAATTATAGTGATCAGAACTACATTTCTACCCTCTCTCTCAGGGTAACAAGACTTTATAAAATGGATTTGCTAAACTTTTCCAAATTGAGAAGATCTCATTAATCTGAACTTTCTCTCTGTCTCTCTCTCCATCTCTCTGTGTCTATCTCTCCCCTCTGAAAGCTGGTTCTCACTACCAGATTCTGGCAGAAACTACTGTGTCAATTTGACTTTAAATAATTTTTCTATTAGGAATATACCTAGGAATGTTAGAAACAATATTTTTTTCTCACAGAAATACAAATATTTTTGAAAAATCCTTCATATATGCTCCTAATTGCTGAACTTCCTTACAACTATAAATTCACAGTCATTCCCTCAGTTCAATTTCTCATTTCTAAAAACTCTTAGAACTTAAATCATCTAATAATTAAAACCCAGTTAAATGTAAATTAAAGCATTTTACTCTCGATTGTTTCAGTTTAGTTGAATTAAGGACTTAAGAGTAGAGATATGCTCAAGTTTAAGCAGTCATGCAGATCAAAGAAGACAGTGGAGTAAGGAGAGGGTGTGTGTGTGCACGCATGTGTGCGGCAGCAGGCGAAGTGGGGGATGTTATAAAGGCCGTGAGTAGAGGTATTGCCCCTTACAAAGAATTAGGGGTGGGAAGAAGTGTCTTCACTCAGAACCTTGGAAACAGACTGTGCAGGGCATTTCATGGGTGTTCTCAGGAGACATGCGTGTTGGGAAGGGGGAAAGGCAGGACCTTCATGCAAATGCAGCTGAAGCTTCAGCAGCTCCTGCTATAGCTCTGGAGCTGGAGATCCGTTCAAAATCATGTCAAATCGAAGTGAGGGTATCGGGACTTTGTGTCCTCTCATCACCTGTCACTGGACACAGCCAGGCCATGGTAAGGGCCATATCCTTGGGTAAGGCAGTTCCCTGCCTTTGACAGTTCTCGGTGAGGGGCAGAGCCACGTGCCCTCATCAGACAATGTACCAGCAGCATGGTTCCAGCTCTGAGGGAGGTGTCAGGCTGCATGGCACAGAACAGAGGGGAAAGCCAGCCAGCTTTTGGTCTAAAAAACCCACAATGATCTAAATTAAGTCTACTATCAACTCTTATCACACAAAATAAAGATTTTTCAGTAAGTGTCAATCTACCTTTCTGAAATCAGGGTATTCAAGAGTCTGACACTTACTGGAAGCCTTAAAACCATTGTGATTTTTTTTCTCCAGCTAAAGAGTTCTGAATGTGAAGAGAAACATGACTCTAATTTCTGAGTCACAGAGAATGCCATTTCAAATTTTATGGGAGAAACAGGGAATATAGTCAACATATCTGCCTTTCCTTTTTAGGGAGAAAATTTTTGTGGCGGTACCTGGAAGGCAAAGAGTCTTCGCTACTCCTAACTATATAAGGAGATATATGATGTTGTCCACAGGCTGCCAGAGCAACCTTGGCCACTGTCAAAGAAGGCAGCAGACAGCAGTAGACTGGGAAAAAGTATCGTTCCATGAGCACTCTGTGCTGGATTAGCTAACCTGAGTTGTGGGTGACAAACGGAGCAGGTTGGTTCTGGTATCAGTGACAACACGAGACCACCAGGGAGCACACTGACCTAGTGAGCCTGAAGCTAAATGCGGGACTCTTCAAAGAAGCGGATGTGGTGAGTAATGGCTTGGAAGACTAAGACTCGTGGGACGTTTCCAAGGGTGAGAGCAGAGAAAAGGCAAGATCTTACAATAAGGCAGGAAGAATAGGACTGAACTGGGATCTTGAAGCACTATGAGTCCTGACCCAATAGAGCACAGCTCCCCTGTGTGGGTGTCAGCAAGTCAAGGCTGCAGAATGTGTGAGAGCAAGCACAGGAGCGACGCCAGCAGAGAACAGGTTCACAAATGTCCGAGAGGCACTGCTTCCAACCTGACCAGGTCACATGATATATATACACACACACATATATTATACATGTGTATATGTGTATAAGTACATATACACACATTTATACATATTTTATATGTACATATGAATGCATACTTTAATAAATATGTCTATATATTAAATATATAAATATATATATAATTAGGCCTATGTGATAACTGCTTAATAAATCAATGATTTACCCAAAGTGTTATTTTGTTTCTCTTCTATTTCTTCCTTCTCCAAATGCCAAGTTAAACAATCTATTCACGTTGTGTGAAGATAATAACATGTTTACCTAGACTGACCTAGGATGACCAAGTAGTTATAATATTGACAAGGACTCTCTTCACGGAATTTTCTAAATAGAAATGGCACAAATGCCAGTTACCCAAATGTGTGAGTAGGGACTGTGCCTTATTTAGGGTTGCTAAGTAACAAAATCTTCCAAGTGATATACAAGTAGGGACTCTGGTGTGGTTTTACTGATTTAAGTGATCATTAACACTCATTGTTAGTAAAGGGATAGTGCATACTTCTTTCCAACTGCCAGCAGTTTTTGATTTTAGAAATATAATTTTGCTCAAATCCTAGGGGAAATGATATAAAGTTAATTGTAACCTATGACTAAACTTTTCCATTAGCAGCCACGTTATGGGTCCTTTTTCTATATCAAATTTAATCTTTAAAAAAAGGAAACTTCCAAACACATAATAGAAAACATTAGTTATGTTGTAAAAATTTTAATTAAATTCATCTAAATAATAGATTGTTTCTAGGTAATTCTTGCTGAGGGAAACTCTATATTACTGTAGAGGCATTTCGTCTTTGAATTAAAGGATGACTTTCAGCTCCAGTGGAGAATAACAAAAACACCGTGAATGCCCTTTTATAAGCCAGCTACACAGAAAATTTCTTTGTTCCTTAGTGAGGTATGAAAATTGAGATACAAATTTGAGGGACAATGCAGATATTCAGGAAAATATGTATTTTATGTCAATTATTTATAATATTGAGTCCAAAGCATATAAATACATTTTAAGGGCTTATATTAGCTAGATAATTCCCTAAATTACCAACTGTATTTTGTATGTGTAGACTTAACCTCAGTCAAAGCTTTTAGAATAATTCAAACTTTTATTTTGGTAAGGATGAAAGTAAAATCCTACCTTGATTTGGGGAGTATAATTTTAATCCTTTCGAAGATAATGGAAGATAATTACAGTAGCTTAATAAGATTAAATAAGAAGTTCCCTTTTAAAAATTACTGTAAGAGTAAGAAACTATAAAAATTTATTTTATTAAATTCTTACATTTAGTTCCATTTAAAATTTATCTTTATAGTTTTATATAAACATTAATTAACTTAGACCAGTAGTTTCCAAAATTTGGTGGGCATCAGAATGATCCAAAGAGTTTGTTAAAATATGGATTGTTGAAATTCTGTATTTCTGAATTAGTTCTTCTGGTGTAAGACCCGAGAACTCATATCTCAGACATGTTGCAGGGTGATGCTGGTGATCTTACATTTGGAGAATCACTGACATAGACAATCTGGTGAATGCTGATTCAACAGGGAAGATAACTTAATTACTCAATGTAATAATAATATTTATTTCTTTATATATTTTACAAATATATATTAGGTACTTACTACTTGCAAAATGTTGGGGGTCCCTGCTATGAACTAGAGCTGAACAATTTAAAACATAGAATACATTCATTTTCTCTTAGGAAGTATATTGTTCAGTTCATAATTTTTTATTTCAAATAGGTTTCCTGTGGAAAGCAGCATGGAGTTACCTCAAAAAACTAAAAATGGAACTGCATCATGACCCAGTGATTCCACTTCTGGAAACATCCAAAGAAACCCAAAACACAAATTCAAAAGAATATATGTACCCCTATGCTCATTTCAGTGTTATTTACAATAGCCAAGATTTGGAAGCTGCCCAAGCACCCATCAGTAGATGAGCAGCTAAAACAGTTGTGGTACATTTACACAATAGAATACTATTCAGCTTTAAAACAGAAGACGCTCTTACCTTTTGCAACAGCATGGATGGACCTGGAGAGAATTATGCTAAGTGAAATAAGCCAGTCAGAGAAAGACAAGTAGTATGTGATTTCACTTACATGTGGAATCTAATGAACAAAACAAAACAAACAAGTTTTCTCAATCTCTCTTGAGAAATTTTTAACAAATGAAAATATGTGTGTTTGTGTGTGTGTGTGTGTGTGTGTATGTAAACCAAATTGGTGATTCTAGATTCCTGCTATAAAAAAGAAGAAATACAAAATTCAAAAATACTTGTAAATAATTGAAAATGAAACTATCTGCTGCTGGTCTTATATCATTGACACAGAATAAGTTTGTTAAAAATTAGTTTTTCCTAGAGCAAGCTGTTCACTTTTCTTGTGTAGAGTTCCTAACCCTGAAACTAAATATGTGGATTGAAAAATGATCCACCACTTTATTAACTAGAAAGCAAATCTCTAGGTCCCTGAATTCATTCAACCCCATTTATCATAATGCCTTTTTATGATCCATCTTTCCTATTGTGGGTTTACCTCCTTTACTTGCACTTAATATTCTAAATTTAATAGTTCATTTTATTTGTGTTTCTTGTGTTGTCACTTCACAGTTTTTCCTGTATTTTGTCTACAATTCAAGAGAGGGATTTAAAGGTACAGAAACTCACATCTTCTTGGTTGCCTTGTTCCTATTACCCTCACCTAAACCCCATATACACTCTTTATTTAGATAATACATTAAGTATGTTGAAAGTATATTTCTGCAAAAAAATGTGTTTCAACATTGAACTTTTTTTATTTCTTTTTTGTTTGTTTGTTAGAGAGGTTACCCTGGGAAAAACAATGTTGGAAATAGTAGCTAACATTATTTTATAGTTTTAACAAGTTATACTTGAAGAAAAAGTCAGCAGGTGTTTGCCAAAGATCAGACATAATACAAAGTAAAAATTGTATAGTATCGGAAATTACCAAGCATAATTTGTCTCTCACTTTTTCCACTTCACCTAACAATCAACTCATCAAAAACTGACACCAAGTAAAGGGAAATTTAGTGTGTAATGATAGAAGGGTATAATCTAAACCTGATATACTGGTGGTAAATAATGGGCCTTTGTAATGCTCTGGAAACAATTTTATCTGCATATTTGTACTCTTTTCATTGATTCTCTGTATGAATGACAGCTGCAGTGTAGGGAAACCATTCATGTTCACAGTATAAGAAATTATTTCTGCTACATTTTCTGTCACTTGTACATGAGCTGCTATTTTAATCACAGTATAAAGTAGCATAGATTATGTATTATATCCTGGAAGGCTACTGTGGATACTCCTGATACAACTTTCTCTTTTTCACTTCCATCCAATTTGACGAAGCATACAATATAACTATCCTATGGAAAAAATGAGGAATTTGTAAAGACAATGAAGGAACTAAATGAGGCATTCCCCCAAACAAATGATCTTATTGACATTATGACCTAAATACAGGCTGATATTACCTAAAGTATTTTCTCAGGAATCATTCAATGATGCCTGAATTTGTTAGAAAAAACATAAAAATTCATAACAGTCAGCAACTTAAAAGAATGAAACTTTGGTATCACAATAGTTTCTTAAAGATACTTCAATTTTGTTTCTATATGTGTTACTAAAGAGACTTATAAATTAATGATTTTGATAGAGAATTTTCCCCAAGTGTGAGACTATTCAGAGTAAAATATTCAGAATATTGGCATCATATTAGAATATTTGTCCCAATATGGCTTTAACGGAATATTGTACTGTCATTTACACATACCTAAGGAAATAACTGATACTGAAAAAATTCTCATCTGGTGTACATTTGATTTAGTAATATAGTAAGGTTTATAACATAGGATTTTGAGACTGTTGTTTTTAAATTTTATATATATAGTAATCTGAATTTATATACAATATAACAATTTCTTTTTTAACATATTAAAGTTTGTAATAAGGCTTTCAGCTTCTCACAGACAATGACAGATATGTAAATTCCAGCTTCCTTATTGATCCCCCTAAAAATCAAAGAAAGCAATATGGAGTTGAATAAAAACAGTCATAAAGTATGCCTAAAGAATTATTAGAGAAAGAGACATTACAAACTTGAATTTACACACAGGCAGGGAAATAAACGCCCAAATTCAGCAGAATGGAGAGCACACTGCAGTAGGGTCAGGCAGAAACTAAGTGAGAAAAGTGGAATAAGAGGGCTGCACTCTGAGCAAAAAGTACTGAAAGCAGGTTAGTGACCTGAATGAAGAGAGCACTGGTTAGTAGAGAGACAACAGAGAGTGGTTTGAAAATCCCGACAGCAGCCTCAGAAAAGCACTACTTCTTGGAGAGGTGGAGGAACTTCAAAGGTGGAATTGTGCCTTGGAGAGAGGGAAACAAGGACTCAGCTGAATATAACATCCCTTTACTGGTCCCTTTGCTGATATAAGAGAAAATAGAAGAATCAGAAGACAAAGAAAAAAAAAAACCAGATACTGCCAAATACAGTCATACCTCAGTACTTGTCAGCTTTAGAACTTGTCAAATCATTTACTCATCTCATTTTGATGAGAAAAAAAGAAAATGTTTCAGCACTTGCTTGGGACTCATCACACTTGCAACGCTGTCCCACAAGAGAAAATGTTTCATTGTTCAGCAGTCGGTCAGTTTTGGTACTTGTTGCAAGTTACTGAATGATTTAATGACAAGTACCGAGGTACCACTGTATTTTAAAGGACAAGCAAAAAACAACAAAACAAAACAAAACACCCAACTGCTTGTAATGTATAAATGAGACTTTGAACTAGAAAATTAAGAAAGCACTGGAATAAGACACATTTTTTTTTGCCCCTAACCAGATTTCTTGTTAATGCTAGTCGGGGGTAAGCCCTGCATAAATAGATATAAACAAATAAACTCTAATAGTTGTACAAAGATATCATAGGATGAAAAACAGAAAGTGGAAATAAAACACATTTTGTAGAGAAAAGTATGCTAAAAATTGTATTATGAAGCAGAAGATAAATATAACACACAAAAATGAATTTAAATTTATTTAAACCACCAATTGAATAAATGAAGTAGATTACAAATCAGGAATTTAAAAACACAGTAAAAACTGAACAAACAAAAAATGCAAAGTGGGAACTAAAAAAATATATAGGATAGATTCAGGAAAGAAAAATACAAAAGTTGCCTAAAAATTTAAGACCAGATTATAAGCTACCCATAAGAAATAAAGGTTGAAAATGATAGAAGCCAAGAAAATAAAATGGAAATAAAAAGAGGAAAAAGATAAGAAAAACAGGTAAAGAAGGTCCAACATATATATTATCTGAGTCCCTGAAGAAAAGCAAACAAAAAGAAATAATATTAATATTTAAAGTTATAATTAAATTTCCTGAAATAAAAGATGTATGTATTGTATCTGGGAAAACTGAGTTGGAATAATCAGATCAAGACATATGCTACTAACAATTTTAGACTTTAAAAGTCTCTCTTGGTTTGATTGAAGCATATTAAATTCTACTATTATTAGTTAATTTCTAAAATTTTCTGAGACTCAATATAATATATTTAATAGATATATTTAAATATTTAATAGATATATTAAATATATTTAATATATTTATATTAAATATATTTAATAGATATATTAAATATATTTAATAAATATATTTAATATTATATCTATATTTAATAGATATAATTAAATATATTTAATATATTTATATATAAATATATTTAATAGAAATATATTAAAATCACAAAGTACAGTCAAGTAGGTTGATATCAGACTTTACATTAGCAACATATGATGCAAGAAAAGAGTGGAACAATATCTGTAAGTTTCACAGCTCAATAAAGTGTGAGCCAAATATATTATATCTACCTAACTGTTCTTCAAGGGTAAAGGTTACAGAAAACAGTGTTGGATGTGAAAGAACTCTGAAACTAATCTACCCATGAACATTTCCTGAAAAGAATAAACTTAATCCAAAAGTTGTACAAGTAGCGATGACTCTGAAAACCAGAATTATCTTCTGGAGAGCAGGCCCCTTGTAGTACAGGCTTCCCCTGCTACATGAGTGTTCTAGGAACTCATCTGTATTGGTGTAACAGCTGGTGTTATTGCAAGAGGCTGTGTTTGGAAGACTTCCAAAAAATTCAGTGAATTTTTTGGGAAGACTCAACACATTTGCCCATTTCATGATGGGTGATTTATGAATGTACCTGCACACACTGAGTTTAGTGTTCAGCAGTTTTTGACCAAAAAAGGCATGACCCCTGTGCCCCACCCTAGCTTTCACCCAATCTTGCCCTGAATGACATATTTTTTTGTTTCCCCAGAAGAAAAAGTTCCTCAAAAGGAAATGCTTTGCCAATGAGGAAGATGTGAAACAAAAAATGGCAGAAGCACTAAAAGGCACCAAAATCAAAGAGTTCAAAAACTGTTTTGAGCAGTGAAAAAATCTGATAGGTGTATTACATCAAATAGAGGGTACTTTGAAGGTGACAGACGTTTAAACACATAAGAATAAATATACAATTTTTTAATAAATTGTTTTTTGGTGTTCTTCCTTATCTTTAGGAAAACATTTGCAAAAAGACTAGTGTTGAGTATTGAATACATTTCATTAGAAATTTAAAACCATAAAAAAGTGAGAGATAAGTATGTAAACATTACAAACTTGATGAGCTAAAAACACCATGGCCAATCAAAATGAGAGAAGAAAGAAGAAAACATAAAATAAACTCATTAAGTCTCTTTTTGGTACTAGGAAGCACTCAAATGGCATAATTTAAATTGACAAACTGAATGGTAAAAGGCTAGGTGTACTTCAGAGTGCAAAGATAAGCACTAAGATAATATTATTGAATAAAATCACATGGTGAAAAGGGGAGAAAAAAGAAAATACAAGCTAATTTTATTCTTGCTCATAGTAAGGAATGAAAATACATTGAGGGGAAGCACAAGGGATTAAGGCCATCAAATAAACTTTTTTAAAATAAGGATATAACCACTAGAAAAAAATACAAATGTTGCTAAAAATTAAAATGAAAAGACAGCAGGAAAAACAAACAAAACACCCACTGTAAAAAATAGTTAAGAAAAATAGTATAAACATAATATACTTAACATAGAACATGTCACTATTAAAACATATTAGTTATAAATAAAAATACCTATTATAGTTATTAAATACTTAAAAAATACTCTTCTTATTGGGAAATTAAAAATTCTCTCTACAAAACAATTCTTGAGTTAAAAACTAAGAAAACAAAGTCTAAACATCTTTTAGAAAAAGGATAATGAAAATACTACATGTCTGAATTTATAAGGTATATCTTACCCAGTATTTATAGAAAAATATTAACCCTTACAGTCATATATCAAAAAAATTGAAAGGATGAAAATAAATCAGTGCAAGAATTAAGTTGATAAAACAATAAAAATAAAAGGAAATTTGCAAGTTTGAAAACTAACAATTAATAAACTAGTAAAAATTAATTCCTTGGAAAGAAAAGCACTAATCAAAACTTTTAGATAAAGGAAACAAAAAATAAAAGGATCAATTAATATCACAAAAGTAATAGATATAGGAAGAGAGGAAATCTTAAAATGATCATAAAAGACCATTTTGCATAATTCTGTTAAAGTAAATTTTAAAAATCTATATGAAATACTTAATTTCTAGGGATTAAAATTTAGCAAAATTGATACTCATTGAGCTGGGTAATTTGACTAGACCAACCTCTGGAGAAAAAAAAAAGAAATTTGTCAAAAAACTACTGCACAAATAAGTACTAGGCCTAGATCATTTTGCAGAGGTATCACACTTAACTTTTAAAGGTAGATAATACTCAAAGTATTTAAGTAGTTTAGTAGCACAGAAAAATAAAGAAGAAACTCCACATTATTCTTTGAAGGAATTATAATATTGGTACCAACATCTGATGAAATTTAACATACACACAAAAATTACAGAATTCCTAATGAATAATGATGCAAAAATTATAATTTAGCTTTAGATAAATTACTTCTATAGCACATCATAAAATGAAATATCGCATGTCCAAATGTGGTTTCTTTCAGAGTTGAAAGGGTAATTTCATATTAGTAAATTCCATTAATAAAATTTACCATAAAAATAAGAAAAGAGAATAGTGCACTTATTCTACAGATGCCAAAAGGCAACTTTCCAATTTCAACACTGTTCTTAATGAAAATAAGTCAGTAGAAACTTACTTAAAATTATAAAACACATTTAACTCAGCCCATATAACATCATTTCAATTATTTGGGAACACTGGTGACATGCACACAAAAATTAGAAATAAGGGATGATGCTCACCAACAACATCTTTTGGAGGCAATAGGCAGTGGAATTAGACAAAAGACAACTATTAGATGTATAAGAGTTTTAAAACAAAGTGTAAAGCTATTTCTGTTTGACATGATATGATACTTGAAAAACTCATGAGAGTCAATGTGTAAGCTACTGCAGACTAAGAAATTTCACTAAGATAGTATGAAACTACTGAAAGAATCAGTAGCCTTAAAAACATAAAAGAGAAGATTCTATTTATAATAGCAATAACAACAAAAAGTTAAATATCTAGTAGCAAACTGAACTAGAAATCATTTTCAAAATGAAATTGATTTTGAAATGAAATTTTGAAATACTTCAAAAAACACCAAGAAATTAGACTTTAAAATGAAAATATATAAAATATACAGTTTTGTATAGAATGATTCAACATCATAAAGATTTTAATTTTAAATTAATTTATAAAATTAATGTGAATCTAATAAGAAGAGAATACTAAAGGATTTTTTTCTATCTAGACATTTTGTTTCTAAAGTTCATGTAAAATATCAGGCAAGAAATAACTCCAAATCCCTGAAAATTAATATCAAAAAGAACATTTCATATTAGATATTAACAGTATATTCAATAATGTGTGATCCTGCCCTGGCTGGTGTGACTCAGTGGATTGAGTGGTGGACTGCGAACCAAAGGGTCGCTGGTTTGATTCCCACTTAGGGAATATGGCCTGGGCTGTGTGGGCCAGGTCCCCAGTAATCAGTGGATTGAGTGGTGGACTGCGAACCAAAGGGTCGCTGGTTTGATTCCCACTTAGGGAATATGGCCTGGGCTGTGTGGGCCAGGTCCCCAGTAAGGGGTGCTCAAGAGGGAATCACACATTGATGTTCTCTCTCTTTCTCCCTCCCTTCCCTTCTTTAGAAATAAATAAATACAATCTGGAAAAGAAACAACTGTGATCCTGAAGGAAAACAGACCAATGTAACAGAATAAATTTGAGGAACAGATTAAAGTACACAGGAATATGGGATAATGGTGGCATCTCAAATTACTAGTGAAAAGGTAGACTTACTAATCAATGAAAGGTGGATTGCCATTGATAAAATCATAAACAAAATTCATACCTTGTACTATAAACCAAGTTAAACTTAAATGCATCAGAGATACTAACATATAAAATTATACAATTTCTAAATTAAAAATAAATTTACAAACTTGGCATGGTTAAAGCTTTTCTAATATAATTCAAAAATTCAGAATCAGCATGGTAAAAGGTTGATAAATTTAGCCAAATTGCAAAAAAGGCTTTGCATGGAAAATATAAAAGAAAAAACCCTAGATGTTTGCTGAAGAAGTGATTTGCCAACTTATTTTAAAATTTGAAAGAACAACAAAAAAACAATTGAAAGTACATAAAAGAAATGGGTAGTTGACAGAAAAAGAAAGGTCTATAGCACTTAACTATATGAACCTCACTCAAAATGATAGAAATGTAAACTAAAACTAATTCGGATACTACTAACCTAGTATGACAAAAATCAAGAAGGCTGGCTCACTCTCTTAGTATTGCTTTGGGGCAAAAGTCTAATATATTGCTTGTGAGAATATAACATGGTTCAAACCATAAGGAGGGGAGTTTGGCAGTATAAAAAAAAATTACATATGCATCTTATCTTTGACTCAGGAATCCCACTTATAGAAGCAACCCTGAAGATACTTTATTTCAAAAATATACATATACATATATGAAAATATACATGCACAATGTATTCTGGCATTATTTGTATTAACCAAAGTTTGGAAACAACCTAACCATCCATGAGTAGGAGAGTGGTTGAATTTACTATGGTACATGGAAGTCAGATGGCTCTGAAAGCAGCTGATTGATTCTGTAAGGAATGAAAGTGTAATGTCAGCTATGGCTTTTTACATAGAAAATTATTTTACTTAAAGTGTAAATGTATTTTAGGAATTGAAATATGCAAAGAATATAAATTTTTTTCAATAACAATATAACAAATATTATGTACATGTTACTTTTACTTACGGTTGACAGTTTTGATTGGTAATATTGGGTTTACTCTCTCTGGGGAAGCAGCATTTTCCTCATCTGTCACATATTCAAAATTAATGATGAACATCATAGCCACTCCCTCTTGGTTTTTCACTGGAATTATGTGAGTGTTACAAATGAAAGTGGACCCTAAGGGAATGAAAGATGAGTGTTAAGTTAAAATATGCCAACATTTTGAAGTATTATTAATATTAACATTTTAATAAAACCCTATAAACTTTTATAAAATGGTCACTGAAATTAGATTTAAAATACTTTATTTTTTTCTCACTATAATATGATTCTATTGCAATAAATAATACAGGTATACGGGAAACTTCCCTATCTCGAATTTGCATAACCTTGATTCTTTTCCTTACCCCAGGTAGCCACCACACTAACTTTGTAAAAGGTAACCACCTAAAGCAAACCTGTGTACAGTAAATAAGGACTACAAAGTAATGTGTGGAGAAACCCAATAAAGGCCGGTCATGGCAAGGGCCAAGGCTTTTGCTCCCCTTGAGAGAAAAAAGCCATGCTATCCCTTTTCCTCCACTGGACTCGGTAGTCCGTGTGAATATCTCATTTCATCCATAATGCCTCAGACATTGCGGGCTGATGTCCACCTCAACTGGCGCCCAAAACAGGGACCCAGGGCTAAGAGCCATCGTTGTTGTGGACAACACACAAACTTGGTTGGAATGTGCACACTAGCCCAGGAAAGGGCCAATGACACTGAGCGCTTTTCAATAAGGTTGTTGAGTGTGTTGGATTTCAGAGGAAAAGGGTTTTCTTCCTAGATTGCTCTTTCTTGCGACCACTTTGCAACTGTACCTTACTAAGCTGAAACCTTGCTCCCTCTCCCAAGCTTTTGCCACAACCTTGCAGGTATGGGTGGAGCAGTTAAGAGCCAGAAGGGTGCTCACCGCAACAGTGTAAAAACATCCACAAGCTGATCCCCACCGCACAACCCCAAACGAGGTCTAGGCTTGGAAGAAAGAGCAAAGATTTTCCCTTTAATCAGCTTTGAAAACATCAGCTAGTTACAGGACATTTTACAGGTATCTCAGCAAATTCTTTCTTTTAAGCCACCTCTTGCAGCCCCTTCAGTTTTGCATTTTCCCTCTGTCCGCCTACATAAGGGATCTTTAGATTTGGAAGTATGGAAGAGAAGGGACCAATGCATACTAGCTAGGCCCTTCTCGTGGTTCGCGCCAGCTGCCGCGAGCCTTATGGCCCACCAGGTGAGCGCAGCAGTGGCACTGGTGTGCACCAGTGCTTGCAGCATGGCTGCAGCAGCCCACGTGTATGCTCCCAGTGAGTCCAGCTGGGGCTGGGTCTCTCTGCAGGGGACGAGCAGCAGTGCGGAGGGGGATTAGTTTCTGTCGCCTTCCCTTCTACCTAGTGCTCACCAGGAGAGACCTTCCTCTGGGCCCAGCATCAGGTGCAGTCCCGGAAACACAGGTGTGGTTGCAACCAGACGGGTCCAGCCAGGTCTGCCCGGGGCCGCAGTTCCATGCAGGGCCTCGCCTCCATGGGCACCTAGCTACAGATTTAGTGCTGGCACAAGCAGTAGGAAAAGGAATTCTAGCCAGGGCTCTCTGAGCTATTCATTTCATTATATTCTCCGTAAGTCAAACATTTGGCAATTTAATCAGCCTTAAGTTTTAAAAGATTTATGCTTATTTTGGAATGTTGTGTAGATTGTGTATGCTGTAGAAAGTTCAAGTAAGTTGTAGACAGTCTGTCAGGAAGGAATTGAGAAAGTGAAAATGAAAAGGGAAAAGTGGTTGGAAAAGTTATACTGGTCCTTGCAAAGTTTAGCATGGATTTTAGGAAGTTACAGTAAGCACTTGCTGTCTCAATTCAGGGTGATGGAGTTTTAGCAAAAGCAAGTCTCAAAGTGGCCTAGGTACATTGCAGGCCTGATTCTCCACAGGAGACCTATCTGCGGGTGTGGGTCCTGTGCATCTCTGAGCAGGAGCTGGGCTCACGCCATGCTGAACGGTCTCCTATGTAACTTCATATGCATTAATCCTTTCCAATTTTTACTAAAATTAAATACTGTCATTCCATAAGCAATTGGACTTTTCCATTTTAAAATATTATATAAACAGAGACATACAGTACATATCATTTACAATTAGCATTTTTTCAATTAAAGTTATATTTAATAATATTATTTTCAGGTGTATGGTACAGTGGTTAGACATTTAGATAATTTACAAAGCAATCCCCAATAAGTCTAGAACCCACCTGGTACTATACATACTTATTATAATATTATTAACTATATTTCTTTGGCTGTAGTTTACATCCCTGTGACTACTTTGCAACTACCACTTTGTACTTCTTCAAAAAATACTTTAAGTTTTAGCATCATATTATTTTGTATATGCATTTACATAAAATATGCATAAAACTTCTCAGCAAGTATTCACAGACAAATGTGGGCATTATGTTATGGAATAACAGAATTTTAATTCTCATTTATTTTTACTCTCACCTCTATAATAATTAGTATAGGGAAAAACATACTCCTTTTTTGTTTGCTTACTTTTAACATTTTTTGTTGTTGTTCAAGTACAGTTTTCTGCCTTTTCCCCCCTCCCCTCACCACCACTCCAGCCCTCTGCACCTCCTTCTCCTGTTTCTACTCCCCCTTGTTATTATCCATGTGTCCTTTATAATTGTTCCTATAAACTTTTCACTCTTTCCCCCCATTATCCCCTCCCCTCTCCCCTCTGGTCACTGTCAGCCTGTACTCAATTTCAATCTGTTTGTTTATATTTTGCTTGCTTGTTCATTTTGTTGATTAGGTTCCAGTCAAAAGTGAGATCATATGGTATTTGTCTTTCACCGCCTGGCCTTTTTCACTTAATATAATGCTCTCCAATTCCATCCATGCTGTTGCAAAGGGTAGAGCTCGTTCTTTCTTTCTGCTGCATAGAATTCCATTGTGTAAATGTACCATAGTTTTTTTGATCCACTCATTTAACAATGGGCACTTAAGTTGCTTCCCCCACTTGGCTATTGTAAATTGTGCTGCTATGAACATTGGGGTGCATAGGTTCTTTTGGATTGGTGTTTCAGGGTTCTTAGGATATAATCCTAGCAGTGGAATTGCTGGGTCAAAAGGCAGTTCCATTTTTAGTTTTCTGAGGAAATTCCATACTGTTTTCCATAGTGATTGCACCAGTCTATAATCCTGCCAACAGTGCACTAGGGTTCCCTTTTCTCCACAGCCTCTCCAACACTGTTGTTTATTGCTTTGTTTATGATGGCCATTCTCAATCATGTGAAGTGGTATCTCATTTTGGTTTTAATTTGTATCTCTCTGATAGCTAGTGATACTGAGCATCTTTTAATCTCTTCATACCCTCTGTGTGTCCTCCTTGGCGAAGTGTCTGTTCAAGTCCTTTGCCGTTTTTTAATTGGGTTGCTTGTCTTTTTACAGTGGAGTTATGTGAGTTCTTTATATATTTTGGAGATCAGACCCTTGTCTAAGGTATCATTGGCAAATATGTTTTCCCATATGGTTGGTTCTCTTTTTATTTTAATGCTGTTTTCTTTAGCCATGCAGAAGCTTTTTATTTTGATGAGATCCAATTTGATCGGATCCTTTATGTACCTTGCTCTAGCAGCCATATCAGTGAAAATATTGCTGCATGGAATATCTGAGATTTTACTACCTATATTCTCCTCTAGGACTTTCATGGTGTCATGACTTATATTTAAGTCTTTTATCCAGCTTGAATTTGTTTTTGTGTATGGTGTAAGGTGGTGATCAGGTTGCATTTTTTTGCATGTAGCTGTCCCAACACCAGCATGTAGCTGTCCCAGATCTCCCAACACCATTTGTTGAAGAGGCTTTTTTTGCTCCATTTTATGCTGCTGCACCCTCTGTCAAATATTAATTGACCATAGAGACTTGGGTTTATTTTTGGGTTCTCTGTTCTGTTCCACTGGTATGTGTCTGTTCTTATGCCAGTACCAGGCTGTTTTGATTACAGTGGCCTTGTAATACAGTTTGGTATCAGGTATTGTGAGTCCTCCTACTTTGTTCTTCTTCCTCAAAATTGTTTGCAGGTATTTAGGGTCATTTATGGTTTCATATACATTTTTCAAATGTTTGTTTTTTATCTGTGAAATATGCCATTGTTACTTTAATAGGTATTGCATTGAATCTATAAATCGCTTTGGTTTTCTATAAAAAAATCTTGGCCTTTCCTTACATATTTTGCTTAAATCTGAATCAGTGAAAACTACATGTATATAAACAATGAAGATAACTCATTTTGTGTTATTTTAATTTTTGCATTGAGGAAATTATTTCTCATTTACTTTCTTGGACATAAACTAGTAAATTATTGACTATCTCTCACATATGTTCCTGTAATTGTTTCCTTTTATGTGCAAAATTTCCAATGACAAAATTCTAATCATTTTATTTGGTTTGTAATCTGCCAGCAAATAAAAACAAAATTTTGTCTATGTTATTATGTTAATTTGGTCCCTTCAAACAAAAAGATAAAAATCTCTTTTTTAAATATATTTAATTGATTTTGCTATTACAGTTGTCCCAATTTTTCTCTCTTTTCTACCTTCTGACTGGTACCCCCTTCCCTCCAGCAATTTACCCCCTTAGTTCATGGCCTGGTTCATTCTTCTCCATTTCTTATGCTATTCTTAACAACCTCCTGTTTATTTGTACCTACCAATTTATGCTTCTTAATCCCTGCACCTTTTCCCTAGTTCCTCCTTCCCCCTCTCAACTGATACCCCTCAAAATGATCTCCACATCTATGATTCTGTTCTTTTTCTGCTTATTTGCTTAATTTGGTTTTTAGATACAATTGTTGATAGTTGTGAATTTGTTGCCACTTTAAATGTTCATAGTTTTTTTAAGATTGTATTTATCTATTTTTGGAGGGAAAGGGAAGGAGAATGGGAGAGAAACATCAATTTGTGATTGCCTCTCACACGTCCTCTACTGGGGACCTGGCCAGAAACCCAGGCATGTGACCTGACTGGGAATCAAACTGGTGACCCTATGGTTCATAGCCTGTGCACAATCCACGTAGCTACACTAGCCAAGGCTATCATTCATAGTTTTGATCTTCTTTTTCTTAAATAAGTCCCTTCAACATTTCATGTGATAATGGCTGGGTAATGATGAACTCCTTTAGATTTACCTTATCTGGAAAGCACTTTATCTGCCCTTCCTTTCTAAATGATAGCTTTTCTGGATAGAGTAATCTAGGCTGTATATCCTTGCTTTTCATTTTTTTGACTATTTCTTGCCAGTCCCTTTTAGCCTGCAAAGTGTCTTTTGAGAAGTCAGCTGACAGTCTTATGGGAACTCCTTTGTAGGCAACTCTGTTTTCCTCTTGCTGCTTTTAAGATTCTTTCTTTATCTTTTACCTTTGATATTTTAATTATGATGTGTCTTAGTGTAGTCCTCTTTGGGTCCAACTTGTTTGGTACTCTGTGCTTCATGAACTTGTATGTCTATTTTCTTCATCAAATTAGGGCAGTTTTCTTTTATTATTTTTTCAAATAAGTTTTCAATTTCTTACTCCTCCTCTTCACCTTCTGGAATCCCTATGATTTAGATGTTGGTACATTGGAGATGTCCCAGGTACTCCTTAGACTATCCTCATTTTTTTAATTCTTTTTTCTTCACATTATTCTGATTGAATGCTTTTTTCTTCCTTATGTTCTAAATCATTGACTTGAATCTTGGCCTCATCCTCTCCACTGTTGGTTACCTGTAGATTTTTCTTTATTTCACTTAATATGACCTTCATTTCTGCCTGCATCTTTTTTATGCTCTTGCTGTACTCAGTGAGTTCTTTGAGTGTCCTGAGAACCAGTGTTTGAACTCTGCATCTGATAGGTTATCTCCACTTAATTTAGTTTTTTTTTTCCTGGGGTTTTGTTCTGTTCTTTCACTTGGTCCTTATTTCTTTGTATCCTCAATTTGGAAGCCTCCCTGTGTTTGTTTCCCTGTATTGGATAGAGCTGCTTTGACTCCCTGTCTTAGTAGCATGGCCTATTGTAGAAAAGTCACCTGCAAATTGTGTGGAGCAGAGCCTTAGTTAATTGCCAGGGTGTGGCAACCTGTTTCACTGCTTTGTGCCTCTGTGTGGGGGCAGGACTTGGAGAGGGGACAATGCCACTGCCTGGCTTCTGGAGGTTTGCCTAGGAGGAAGCCTCCTAGCATTCTTCCTGTTTCCAGTCACTTCATTTTCTCCTCATACGACACTGATGACCTTTCAGCCATTGTCCTGATGTTGAATCCCACAGTGGATGGGTCTGGGTAAGTCCTAAGTTCTTATGGGCCATTTAAGATGAGTCTTCTGAAAATCCAGCAGTTTCTTCTGATGCCCCAACCCCCCCCTGGTTTTTACAGCCAACAGTTATGGGGATTTATCTTCTTGAAGCTGGAACACTGGGCTGTGAGGTCTGTCCTGGGGCTGGGATCCCTTGCTCGTGAGGTATCCCTCCTGATTTTTATCTACCACATGTGAATGTGGGACCACCCTTTCTGATGCTGCTCTGTACCACTCCCATGCTCTGTGCTTCTCTGCCTGTCTTCATGGCTCTGCCCCTCCTACCCATCTGGATGAATGTGGCTTCCTTAAATCCTCAGTTGTCAGAATTCCATACAGCTCAATTTCTTTTTTTACTATTCTGGGTGATATTTATTTTGTGGTCTAGTTGTAATTTTTTTCTGTAGTTGTGTGAGAAGGTGAAGTGCATTTACTTATACCTCCATCTTGACCAGAAATCCCATCTGAAATTCTTTTATGGACACAATTGTAGGGTTAATTAGATATATTTTATTAGAATCATCTGGAAATGACCAAAGGGATGACTCAGTTTACAATCCACCACCACCCAAACTTGAACAGAAAACTTTTAAAACTGAGTACAGACTTAAAGCAAATTCCTCATATTTTTATCATAGGAATATTTTGTTGAGATATAATTCAAATATAATATATATTAGTTTCAGATGTGCAACATAATGACACAATATCTGTATATATTGTGAAAAGATCACAGTGTTTAGTTAACATCACCATATAGTTTTTTCTTTTTGTTCTTGTAATGAGGATTTTTAAGATTACTCTCTCAGCAATGGTTAAATATGCAATACAGTATTATTATTAACAATATAATAATACTGTACCATGCTGTACATTACAGCTCATTTATTTATTTATTTTATATCTGGAAGTTTGTACATTTTGACCACCTTCACACATGTTGTCCATCCCTTCCAACCACTTCCCTGACAAGCACCCATCTCTTCTCTGTGTCTATGAGCTTTTGTTTTTGCTGCTGTTGTTGTTTTTTGTTTGTTTGTTTTGTTTGTTAGAGTACACATATAGATGAGAACATATGCTATTTGCCTTTATCTGACTTATTTCACTTAGCATAATGTTCTCAAGGTCTTGAATAATTTTTTTAGTCCATCTTGGTGATAGAAATATCACAGATTAGAGATTTGTTTGGGTTAAAAGTATTGCATTTTTAAAGTGCAAAAGGTACAGGAAAAGTTCTCATTCAAGTAATAGTGTGTTTTGTCATTGTTTTCATTTTTTCACACTTTTAATTAAATTTACTGGGGTAACATTGGTTAATATATTTATATAGGTTTCAAGTGTACAATTTTGTAATACATCATATGTGTATCTCTTTGTGTGCTGACCATCCAAAGTCAAATCTTTTGTCACTATATATTTGACTTCCTTTATCCTTTGCTACCCCCACACCCTGCCTCCCTCTGGAAACCACCAAACTGTCGTTTGAGTCTATGAGATTTTGTTCATCTTGTTTGTTCATTTGTTGCTTTCAGTTTTACATCCCACGTGAGTGAAATCACATGGTTCCTGAATTTCTCTGACTTATTTCCCTCAGCATGAAATTCTCAAGATCCATCCATGTTGTCACAAACAGCAGTTTCCTACAACCCTCTCCCCATCCATCTTCTTTTTTTCTGCCTTACTCCAGATGCCAAAGCAGCTGACATCTATGGCCAGCATGACCCTAGCTCTTTTGGCCTCTGGGTTCTGGGAAGATTTGTCTAGTAGGAGGCATTGACAAAAGATAAAAGTGTTGGAGGGTGAAACAAGCAATGCCAAAGAACCTTGCCAAAGCCACAGGTCCTAGAGAGCATCCCCTTCAAAAGTTGTAATGGTTCCTGACCAATTCTAGGCCCCAGGGTGCCTGGAAGATGCCCAGTGGTTCTTGTAAGACTGTTCACACCTTTGGGTATGTTCTAAACTTGCCCTTATTTTGCTAGGACACTTGTATTTTGCTAGGACGTCACTCATACACTTCTTCCCTGAACCACCTATACTTAGGGAGGGTCCTTTGGGTCTCTGGGGCAGTCAAAGAACCTGATACAAGTCACTAAACCTCCAGACACAGTGCTCAGCACAACTGCTTTGTTTTTAAAAAAGTAGTTGATGGCCTTGGCTGGCATGGCCCAGTGGATTGAGTGCCAGCTTGCAAACCAAAGGGTTGCAGGTTCAATTCTCAGACAGGGCACAGGCTTGGGTTGCAGGCCAGGTCCCTAGTGGGGGGGATGCACGAGAGACAACCACATATTGATGTTTCCCTCTCTTTCTCCTTCTAGTACCCCTGTCTAAAATAAATAAATAAAATGTGAAAAAAAATAAATAAAGGAGTAGTTGAGACCACCTTGATTCTTGAGCACAGTGATGGTTCCGTGTAGAGTTGGGAGCAGATTGAGAACAAAATAGGCCTTGCGTGAACTTCAGAGGGAGATACAGGGAAACAAGAGAACACAAAAAGGCTGGTGACAGGGGCAAAAGCCAATAACAGGAAGATGTAGTTGGGGGCTCAGCATCTGGGAAGGCTGGTGGATGCTAGTATTCCAAAACTGTGCACATCTATGCTCTGAGTCAAAAACAAAATGAGTAAAAGAAAACTTTTTCCTTCCTCTTTACCCCTATAACATGGTTGCTACTGCCAGAGCTGAGAACAAAAGCTACTGCTAATATTGTTATAGGCTGAGATATCAGAGGTTGAAGGGCTTTTGCAAGTGTGCCTGTGGATCTAATTATTATTTATGGAATAATTTCTATGGATGAATACATTCTAATTTCCAAGAAACTCATTTATAATAGCACTTTTAGAACATAGACTTTGTAAGTTAGAGAAGCATATGTACCAGTTATGATTCAGATTTTGAAATGTGGATAGCCTCCCAATTTCAAGATGTAGAAGAACTTATATATAATTAATTTCATATTTTCTACAAATACGACAATTGTTTCAGTGATGTGGGAAAGTGTGTTTTAAGAACGACATGCTGCACCTTCACAGTCTTCAGCCCATCTTTAATTGATTTAATAAAATTGTTAGCTAGAACACTTGTCACAGTTTCCATGGTAACAAGCAGGATAACTTTAGTAAACAGAAAATAAGCAATTTAAGACTGTTCTGTTAGAACTAAAATTAGAAGTGCTTCAGGCCAGGCATCACAATACAAATTGGTTGAACAGAGAGTCTGTGGAGATGCCAGAAATAGCCATTGTGTATTTTGTTAATGAACCAAAATACATATTGATTTTAACATTTAAAATAACATATCCTGGATCATTTAGAATATCATTGTGAATTTGCAAATTTTTTATTTAGTAGTTCAAAAATCTTTCAACATTTGAGATATAGTGCTGATTGTATGAGAAAACATACAGCACATATTTGTGAGAAGTTAATAAAAATATGAAGATCTAACAAGTTTATAATAGAGCAGAGTAATTTTGCTTTCAGTAATGGGGGCAAAAATCATTTCTTTCAATACTAATGCTTGTAATTTTATTGTCTAGTACTAAAACCATAAAATTACAGTGCTTTATTAAAAAAAGTTCATCCATATGCTTTGGTCTCAAAGCAGATTTAATAAGTATAATTAGTCTGGGATTTCTGCTCACTATCACTGTTTCCTGCATGTTTCTTGTAAGCAATATATCTTCTCTAAATTTAACTTAAGACTCATTTCCTTTTTTTCTCTTTTACTTTTTGGATTTAATGTCTCCATCAATCTTTCATGGCCTCCTGGAAAGCAGACACTGAAAGGAAGTATATGGAATTAAGAAGAGAAGGAGAATCAAATACAACTTATAGACAAAAACATCTTTGCATAATTCTACAAATTTTAAATTCTATTAAGATACTATTTTGCAAAGTAACATTATCCTAAGAAGTCACTACATTGTGCTTCTAAATATTTTTTTTAATGCAACACTGGGGGCAAAAAACATGGAAACATAATTCAGCCAACAGTAGCCTAGCAAAGAAGAAATAAAAATGGTTACATCAATAATGCATAAATAAGGAAACTAAAGAAATCTAGAAATAAAAAGTTTAGTCTTGTTAAAATGAATCTTGTATTCAAATAAAATTAATGTTCATTAACAAGCTTATTTACAATGACATTATCCAATAATTATTAAATTAGACATGTAATTATAGTAATATTATTTAGGATCAGGTTCGTTTTCATGCTGTGTCCTGAGTGAAAACATCCTCAAAGTGGGAAAGGATCATTAGGAGGAACAGTTATTGTTGAAACAAACTGTCTACAAGGTTAGTTTTTAAATGTACCCACAGAGCACACAAACCCTGGGTGATTTGAATAACTACCTCTTTATTGGTACATTGGTGATATACACCTAGCTACATTTTATTATTATTATTATTTTAAAAAGATTTTATTTATTTATTTCTAGAGAAAGGGGAAGGGAAGGAGAAAGAGAGGGAGAGAAACATCCATGTTTCTGCAACAGACCTGGCATGCAACACAGGCATGTGCCCTAGACTGGGAATCAAACTGGGGAGCCTTTGCTTCACAGGCCTATGCTCAATTCACTGAGCTACCCCAGCCAAGGCTCCTAGCTGCATTTTAAAATAAAATGCCAGGACTTTTCTCTTTGAGCTGCTTTAAAGATGATTTATTTTAGTCTTTATATTGACAGTACATCCTTATGTCCCTCAAATCAGTTTATTAAACACCAAATACTGGGTCAAGCACTGTTCTGGGTTCTCAGATGGTGATGAGAAGGACAGCAGTAAGAAACCAACTTAAGCTACAGCGCTTATGGAACTTGTATCCTACTAGGGGAGATGTAATTAATGAAAACATAAGTATCTACTCCATCAAGTAAAATTAAGCACAATGAAGAAAGAGAAAGCAAAATAAGGTGATGGATAATAAGTGGTAAGACAATGCTTCTGCCAAATCACATGAAGTCAAAGACATAAAGGAAGGGATGGAGTGAGCTATGTGGGTCTGTGGATAAAGAGTGCATCTGGCAGAAAAACCTTCAAGTGCAAAAGCCTCTAGGTAGAAGCATAATTGTAAGGAACAGTGTGGAGGCCAGTGTGACTGGTATGGTGTGGTGGTAGTGGGGTAGGATGTAGTTGGACTGTAGGTAAGGTCAAAGGAGAAGTAAGGAGCCATGCCATGTGTAAGGTTAATGTATGGATTTGGAGATTTCCTCTGAATTTGAACAGAAAGACTTTGGAGGGTTTGCATGGAGTTTGGCATGACCCAACTTAAAACTATCTATGAGACTTCTGTATAAAGAATAGCTTGTAGGGATGGCTGGGCTGAAAGCAGGAAGGCCAGTTAGGAAAATATAATAGTAGCACTAACAAATAATGAGAGTGGTTTAAAGTAGTGTGGTGTCACAGAAGGCAGTGAGTAGGAGTCTGTTTGAGCTGTTGTGAAGATAGAGCTTACAGAATTTGCAGATATATGTGCACTGTGTGAGAGAATGAGAGGGATTGTAGACAAGTCCAAATTTGGGTGTTGAGGAACTGGAAGGAATGAAGATACCATTTACGAAAATGGGGAAGACTGTAGGAGGAGGTTGCTTTGGGGGTTGTGTAAATCCATATTTTGGGGTATGTTAACTTTGAAATTGCTTATTAGATATCCAAGCAGAGCTGTCCAGAAAGCAGTTAGATACAGGAGACTACACTTCAGTTCAGAGATTGGTCCAAGCCAGAGAGTCATTACAGACTGGATGAGGTCATGTAGGAAACAGAGACAGAGAAGATTTGGGTTTGAGACAAGAGGCACTGTAACATAAAAAAAAATAATAATAAGATGAAGAAGAACTGGTAAAGACTGTGGAGGAACAGGCAAGTGGGAGAAAAATCCAGAGTGCGGTGCACCTGAGGCGAAGAGGAGGAGTACTGTGCACGGAGAGCATGAGCAACTGCACAAATCTAGCCAATGGGCACAGAGGGTACTGAGAAAAGATTATGGAATCACAGGCAACCCCTTCAAGAGATACTTTGCTAGATTAGAGTCTGTGAAACTGTTTGGAATGAATTCAAGAGTAAATGGGAGTAGAAGTGTACATAATTACGGAAAATTCTTTTAAGGTGTTTTACTGAAAAGATGTACAGAAACCTGGCATGATAGCGGAAGATTTGGAGGTGATCAGCTTTTGCATATATAGGTGAGAGATATTGTAGCATATTAATATATAAGTGGAGTAATTTTTTCAAATTTTTTATTCTAAGTTTGTATCACATAAAGTCTTACTAGTAAATAAGACTCAATAAAAGTTTAACTTTATTGCAAGATGTGGAAATTTTATATTTTTTGCTCCCTTGACCAAGTGAAACTCACTTCAGTGTTAACTGATTTTCCATGTACACAGTATCTATAGGTAATAGTGTACAGTCTATTGTTTGAGAGTATCAGCTCTCAAGCAAACTGTCTGAATCTGAATCTTGATTCTGTCCTTACCTGCTGAGCAAACCTCAGGTGATTTACTAAGTCTATGTGTATTCCAGTTTACCTATCTCTACAATGGGGATAATTTCTATTTTATAGAACTGTTTTGTAATCTAAATGAGTTAATATCTGTGTACAAAAGTACTGAATGAGATGCCCCCATCTCAGTCTTCACTGGTATGATATTCTAATATAATATATATATATATGAGATAACTAAAGTGGAAATGACCCTCTTACCCCCAAACATGTATATTTACATAGGAAATAGCTACAGAACCTTTATGTCAAGAATGTAAAATAGCCTGGAAGTGAAGAGGAGAGTGGTGTGAGTGGATTGGGGAAGAGATTTCCTTGGAGATGACAGGATCGTTGTTGTGGTTTCCTTCCTTCCCAATCTTAGGAGCTGCCACCTTCCAAGGCCATACCTAGTGAGGAGACTTTAAGGGTCCATTCCAAGACCTTTGAAATGTGTTCCCTGCCATTGGAGGGATAGTGGTGGGGCTTTTAGGGGATAAAAGGGGAGGAAAGATGGCAGCAAGGCCTCGAAAGAGCTCTTCAGGTGCCCAGGAGAGACAGTATCAGCTCTGACCATCTGCCAGACCTAGAAAGGGCACACATGCCAGCCAGGTAAGAACTTTCCTGCTCTGTGACCTTTTCTCCCTCTCACTTTCTACCTTGAGAGGAGCAACTAGCAACCACAGTGTGAGCAGAAGGTAAAGGGTAGAAGGCTGAAGCTGGTCCCTCATTGCATTCTGACCTGGGACAGGTTGGGAATTGTAATTTTAGAGCTGAGACTCTTTATTACAGGAAGTTACCAGAGCCTTTATTATCTGAGAGAGACCCATGGAACAACACTGAATAATGTGAGCTATTATGTTTCCTATTGTTGGAGGGTTTTTAGAGGGACCAGTTAACTCTCAAGTCTCTCCATGATATTTCCACTCTTGGAACCACAAGCTAAACTGCTTTTTTTGTATTTTGTTCACCAAGGGAAGGTTATTCTTCTCTGAGCTGATTGCATTAGTGAATACTTGGGAGTTTTTATTTCATCTCTTTCTAGTAGACCAGGATTGGTGTGGCACTTTTTGAAGATTAAAAAATAACATTAGAGACCTGCCCTAGAAGAAAAAAAGTATGGCAATCTTCGGATACAAAGGCCTCTTTAAAGAGACAGCATTTTTTCTTTAATTCAAACCAAATATTTAATACATTTCTCAAAACAGTTTCTTTCCACAATGCAATTTTGATAGAAATCTCAGATTCTCTAATCAACAGAATTAATAAGAAAATCAGTAAACATAAACCTGTTTCAACATGTACCGACATGGCTGTTAAAAAATAAGTCAGTGTCATTTTCTTCCAATACACATTGGTTATTTTTCTTTCACGTTTACTAATTCTTCTCCCTCTCTCCCACCCTATACTTCCAAAGAGGCGGTGCTATTGATATTGAATTAAAAAGCATATTAGTCTACTCAAATGCACAAAGACATTTGAGGAAGGAAATTAATTGAACACTTTTTGTATTAGTAAAATAACAGAAAACAACCTAAATCCTCATTGTTAGGAATTTACTGTATCAGTGTTTCCAAACCTGAGAAATGTATCTATTTCATTTAAAGAAAAAAAATTCTCAGAAATCCTTTCTGTTGAATTTAATTATTTTTTGATGATATTCCTCTAAAATGTGGAAATTTGAATATATAAGTATAAATTTCCTAGGTTTATACTTCTTATAATTTTATAAATAAAAACAATGTATAAATTATATATAAGCAAACATGAAACCAATGAAATTCAAGTAAATGGTAAAAACAAAAGCCTATTGGAAAAACAAAGGGGACTGTAACATGTCTCGGAAGGAGAAAGCTACCATTCCTGGATGACTGCGGCCAGGTGGAGGTACAAGTGAGAAGCTAGCAAAATTTGTACTTGAATTACTTTGCATCTAATGTTTCCTTTTCTTTCTTTCCGTAGTTTTTCCATCTGCCTCTGCTCTTTCCAGGTCTCCAAGGTGAAATATTATGAACTTGTACTAAAGAAGAGGATCATGAGATATGTTGATTTTTCATAATGATATAATGGATTAATACTCTTAAGAGAATTTTTTAAAGAAGAGTAGTGAAAAACAATTATTCTAAAATGAGCTCTAATGTATATTTTATTCCAGGGGACCCAACCCCCAGGCCACAAACTAGTACAAGTCCATGGCCTGTTAAGAACCAGGCTGCAAAGCAGGTGAGCAGCAGGTGATCAAAGTACTTGCAAGTGCTCCCCACTGCTTGCATTACTGCCTGAGCTCCACCTCCTGTCAGATCAGTGGCAGCATTAGATTCTCATAGGAGTGCAAACCTTACCAGGAACTGCACACATGAGGGATGTAGACTGTGTGTTCCTTGTGAGAATCTAATACCTGATAATCTGAGGTGATGCTGAGGTGATAATCCTGGGCAGTGGCTGCAGTTACAGATTATCATTAGCAGAGAAGTTTAATTGCACAGAGACCATATAAACCAATTGCTTGCAGACTCATAGCAAAACTCCATCAGTGAGTGGCAAGTGACAATGGAGCTGCATCTGGTGGCAGGCTTTATAGTGGCAAGTGAGTTGATGCAATTCAATTGTACAGTTGTATCCACCTGTACAATTGCATCAGTTGCTCCTGGTAGCAGGATTTAAGTCAGAATCCGACACTTATTTTAGCCTGAGCATGGCCCACCCATTATTTTATTCACACTTCTGGCTACACCTCTTTCACACACTGCACACTTGTCTCAGTCATAGTTTTGGTAAGTCTGCAAGCTGACCCTAGCTAAAATGAGTAAAAACAAACATCGCTGGAGAGCTTCTCCGAAAAGGGGGAAAAATCTAATGATGAGAGAGAAGACTCTAAGACTGCCAACAAAAAGAAAGCTGCATTTGAAAGAAAATACCGAGTCCTACTTAAATTAAGGGTTCATTGCAGCAGATGAACCACATTCTCCAAGTCCGCTTTGTGTAACATGTGGTGACTGGCTATCTAATGAAGCCATGAAACATTCAAAACTGCTTCACCACATAGAGACAAAACACCTTGTATTAAAAGACAAGGCTTCAGAGTTTTTCAAAAGATAAAAAACGTGAACATGAAGAGCAGAAGCAATTATTGAAGGCCACCACTTCATCAAATGTGTCTGCACCGAGAGCATCATTCTTAGTGGCTAACCACATTGCTAAAGCTGAGAAGCCCTGTACCATTGGTGAGGAGTTGATCCTTCCTGCTGCTAAGGACATTTATTGTAAACTTTTAGCAGAGGCTGTGCTTCAAAAGGTAGCACGTGTTCCTCTTTCGGCCAGCACCATAACTAGATGAATTGGTGAAATAGCAGAGGATATTGAGGCACAAGCGTTAGAGAGGATTAATGAGTCACCGTGGTGTATAATCCAGGTTGACAAGCCTACCAATGTTGACAACAAGGCAACAATGCTTGTTCTTGTGCAATAAATTTTTCAGGAGGCTGTGCACGAGGATATGTTATGTGCACTTGTGTTGCCGACCAACACCATAGCAGCAGAGCTATTCAAGTCTTTGAATGATTACATATCAGGAACCTGAATTGTTCATTTTATGTCAGTAAATGCACAGATGGAGCAGCTGCCATGACTGGACAGCTTTCTGGTTTCACTACTTGGGTCAAAGAGGTTGCTTCTGAGTGTGAGTCTATGTACTGTGACATCCATGAGAAATGCTGGCTAGCCAAAAGGTGTCACCTGGACTTAACAACGTTTAGTAGGATGTAGCTAAAATCATCAACCATATCGAAGTACATGCCCTTAACTCACATCTGTTCACACAGCAGCTCTGTGAGGAGATGGTTGCAGAGTGCACACGTCTTCCCTTATACACAGAAGTGAGAAGGCTTTCAAACGGTAGGTGACTGGCCAGAGTTTTTGAGTTATGAGAGCCACTCCGGAGATTTCTTTTAGAAAAACAGTCACCACTGACAGCACATTTCATTGACACAGAATGGGTCACAAAACTTGCTTACTTGTGTGACATACTCAATCTGCTTGTCGAACTCAATTTGTCACTTCAGGGAAGAATGACAACTATGTTCAAATTGGCAGATAAAGTGGCTGCATTCAAAGTCAAACTGGAATTATGAGGGCAATGAGTAAATGTTGGGATTTTTGACGTGTTTGAAACATTAGCAGAGATTTTGAAAGAGACTGAGCCAGGGCCTTCTCTCCCAGCTGGTGCACGATCACCTATCTCAGCTTTCAAAAGAGTTCGAGCATTACTTCCTAGCTACAAAAGACTCCTGAACTGGGAAGGAATGGATCCACAACCCATTTGTGAATAAGCCAGGTGAAGCTAGAAGAGGATTCACTGCTTAAGATCACAAATGATGGTGGCCTTAAAAGTATGTTTGAGACAACTTCAAATCTCCATATGTTCTGGGTTAAAGTCAAGGCAGAATATCCTGTGATTGCCACCAAAACACTGAAAAGCCTGCTTCCATTTCCAACATCCTGTCTTTGTGAAGCAGGGTTTTCTATAGTGACAGCAACCAAAACGAGATTGCAGAGTAGGCTGAACATAAGCAACACACTTTGGGTGTCACTGTCTCCCATCAGCCCCTGATGGGATTGTTTAGCTGCAGGAAAACAAACTCAGGGCTCCCACGGATTCTGCATTCTGGTGAGTTGTATCATTATTTCACTATATATTACAATATAATAATAATAGAAATAAAATGCATAATAAATATAATACCTTCAAATCATCCTGAAACCATTCCTCCTGTGGTGGTCCATGGAAAAATTGTTTTCTACAAAACCAGTTCCTAGTGCCAAAAGGTTTAGGGGCCACTGCTCCTATTCAAAACAAATATCTGGGGTGGATACGACCTTCCAGATATCCCTCAGTTCACTCCTTGTAAGTAATTGCTGATACCAGTAACACTGTTGAGCTAGTTGTGATCTAAACAATAGGAGAGGTCCATGATGGAGCCCTTGAATAGGACTAGCAGAAATTTCTGTGATAACAACAAAAAAAATTCTGTTTATCTGACATTTGTTTAACTGTTTGATTATTTTTAAAGAGATAATAATTCCTGATAAGAGCAATGTCTATTGTAGGGGGCAGGCAGGGAAAATCAAACAGCATTTGCAACTGTGGTAGGTGGTAGTCTGCAAATCTTAAGAAGATGGACCTCCGAGTTAAAGAGATACCTGGGTACTAAACTTGAAAAGTTATTTAGTTTCTCTGTGTTCTGGATTCTTTCTCTGTAGATTCAGGGTAACAGTATCTATCCTTTGAAGTCTGAGCAGTAAATGAGACGATGCATTTAGAGTACAGTGCCTAGCACACAGTTGACACTTCCCAAATGGTAGCTCATGGGAATGGAACACTTTAATATAACATGATAGGTATAGAAACTGGATATGCCCAGTTTGTTACTCTTGTAAAAAGCCAAGAGATACTGGGCCTAAGATTTTAAGGCTCAGTAAGAGTAAAATTGGAAGGAAGTTCCATGGAGAAGAAATATGTATAGTTCAAACCAATTTTACTCTAACAACTGATTATTCTGAAACCACTGTATGCCAAGCACTGTTCTAAGGACTGGGGTTGAACAGTAAACAAAAAGATGAATATCATTGTCACTGTATAGTTTATAATCTACTGGAGTTGGAGTAGAAAGAAATAATGAAGTAAAATATATAGTAGATTAAATGGTGAGGGCTATTTAAAAGTTTGGGTGGACAAAGAGGAGCTATTGGATTGATTGAGAAAGGGAATTGATTGGCTCTGGTAGCTCTAAAGAGATGGATACTTGAAAAACTTTATGTTGATTTATTAAGCAACTCAGTTGCAATAGACTAATACTATACTACAGTGTATAGTAGAGCTGGGAAGTGATGGACAAGGCTCGAGCAGTAGGATGTCACGTCTTGATGGCTTTCTAGGTTGTGGGAACTCAGTCTTTTGGTATTGGAGACACAGTGAATTGTTTTAAGTGTGACAGCATCTTCCAAAGTATTTTAGTCCTGCCTAACAGGACATAGGCAATTTTAGGTATTAATGATGTCCTAAAGAAAAGAAATAAGTTCAAAAGATATAGGAACTATTTACGGTATTTGATTGAAGAAATAGAAGCCACATTTAGAAAAATTGCTTATTAACTCTCATACAATATCATATCAACAAGAATAAATGGAGTAGCATTTCCATTGAGTACATATAGTTTCTTTGGCTTTGTGGACTGGGCTAAACTTGACTGCTTGTGGGAGGCAAGTATCCTAACATCTATTTCTATTATTTCATCAGTCACCTGCTTGAGCCTGAAGGAATCTAGTCAAGGCATATAGGAGAAACCCATGTGAATTAATAACAACATTTTATACAGGAATACAGGAACATTATTAACAAAAGGGCTGAGCTGTGAATATGATAATATATTAGGTCTAAAAAAATCTTTACACAATAATCCAACATATATAAATTTAACATAAAAATCAGCAATATAATTTAATCATGACAATTGTGAACATATTTAGATAGCTGAGGCAACTGTTGGAATATCATGTGATTACAAGTACCTTTTTGAAATTTCTAGGATATATATATATATATTCCTTTTATGTAAAAATAAAGTACTAGCCTAATTTACACAAATCTGGTTGCCATTCTCTTGTTCCATATGGTAGTATGAGCACTGTAGGAGATGTTAACAGCATGAGTGACTTATTTTTAATTTCTTCTAGTGAAAAATGACTTTAAACATTTAGAAAACAATGAGGCAGTGCAGTAAGTAGTGCCTCTGTGTGGTTGGGTAGACCTGGCTCTGCTATTATTTGCTGAGTGACATTGAGCAGAACACTTAATATCCCCAGGACTTGGATTCCTCATCTGTAAAATGAAGAGAGAATCCCACCTGATAGCATTATTGAGAGTGGAATTAGGTAATGCATGTGCAGTATTTAGCATGGAGCCTGGAGTACAGAAAGTGAGCAATAAATGAATTTTATTATTATTAAATGAGGTGGGAAAATCAATTTCTTATGTTAAAATGGTGTTTAAATTCTGTTCAAATGTTTGATGATGAAATTGAGTCATTCAACCCTCAAGGAATTTCAGAGATTAAATCAGCTTATCTCCTTGTTTTTAGATGAGAACTTTCATCAAATAGCAATTTGAGCGGGATGAGGAAGTAGTAGAGGGAATTCCCTTTTATCATCTAGTGTCTTAAAATGTGTATTGTTTACTTTTCAGTGATAAAGCCCTTGGTTTATTTTCTATAGTTCTCCTATCCCTGTGAACTTTCTTAATGCCTTAAAAAGTATACTGTATACTAGGTAACTTCTATGATAGCAGAACTCAGCTTCTTTTGGCAAGCTCCACAGTTAGTAGAATTGGTTATATGGTAAAAATATGTATGAAATGATATTTATGTCTGGATTTATCTTTCATAAGCAATTTTAAAAGTAATTTTTATCTTTTATAAGCAATGGCCTGAGAACTACAACTCTTTCCATGTCTTTTAATCTCACACATTTCTGCAGCCCTCCTGCAACCGTCCTCTTGACCAGCCTTCCCAACCCCTACTTTATTTCAATCCATTCAGTTCTATACTGCCTCGAGACCATTTCCCACCTCCCTTCTTTTTTAATTTTTATCGTCTCTGGGCTTTCTAAGAATAAAGGTGCTCTACTCTGCTCCCTTGATTCCTATGTAATTTATTTTCTACTACTATTGACAACATAATTAAACCAGAGCTACTGTTTTCTAAATGTTTTCTGTGTGCCATGTTTCTCATGAAAACAATTATCTGAGAGAAGTTTTTCACTAAATAGCAAAACAGCATTCGAACTCAGACCTTTCCAGGGTTTCTCCACCTCCCACATCAGCGTTTCCAAAACAGTGAGACGTAATAGGTTACTGGAAAAGGCTTCCTCTAATTAATCCATTTTGGGAAATGTCCTCCTCTAGGAGATGCTCAGTGCACATTATTGTATTAGAGGTTTTGAGAAATTCTGCAAAAACAAGTATGTTTACTTAGTTTAATTCAGCAGTCTCCAAATTTATTCGACTCTGAAGCCCTATTTTAGGGAAAGTTGCAATAACATCTAGCTCCTTGGAATGTCATTGGAAAACACTGAATTGTGTTATGTTCCCTCCCTGTTTCAAATACACACTGCTGAGAGGGAAGAAAGTAAATACTGTAGGTCACCTTGATGCTTTTTGGAGAGGAAGGAACTATAAGGAATGAAAGGCTGGGTCAGGGTGGGGAAGGAATGGCAAAGACCAGTGTCACCTACTCAATATATTTTTCTTGGTACGGGTCCTAATGTAAGCTCCCAGAAACCCAACTAAAGCATCATTGTCACATTTGATCATGTATCTTGCAGTAATTATTTCCCTATAATCTAGCTCTAAATTGAAACATTATCACTAAATAAAATATAATAGAGCATTTTACATCCTAAGTCCAGTTTATATTATTTAACAGAGATCAGGTTTTAGAACATAAAACACCTAATTCAATAATCCACTACTATTTATACCACTAAGTTTCATGAGTTAACTCTGACATCTGTAAGGAAATATTTTCAGTTTCCTCAGGACTCTTTCCTCTTCATTTTCAAAATCCATGCACATATAAACTTATAATTATTTGTCAACTCTCCCTCTTTTCCATTGGCATATTCACTGTTGACATTATGCTCAGGTATTAGGTTTTCTTTATATTTTCAAGTTTATATTTATAAACTTGATATTGGAAAAAGCAAATTCAGCTACTTGTTATACTTGATAAACCACTAACAAATTATTTGGAGTTTGAAATTAGAAATAAAAACTCTTACACTTTGTCTGCCTCATATATCAAATTATCTCAATATGTACTACCCAGCCCCGATTTCCATTTAATTTTGGAGGTTTTTGGTTTGAATTAGTGTATTGGAATATATGAGTGTTAGGACAAGCTGAAGCTAATTTATGGTCCTATAGTCAATATCCAGGCAAGCCAAATTTACTTTTGTAATCAGAAACTTTGGGGCATACTTGTGACCATTTTTAATACAATGTGGGTTTTACATACAAGTAAATATTTGGTTATTTGGTTCAACAGTTTTTTCATGAGACGCAATCATGTTACCAAGCCTCAAATGTTCTAAAACCAGACCACTCCACTAAATTGCCATTCATTCAGAAAAATTGCATTAACACTGAATGTACTGGAATGACTCAGAATAGGAGTGAATCTGCACATCACCATAATTGTACACATTACTATCAAGGTCAAAGACTATTAGAATCCTGAGACCAGTCACCATTGTTTGATGTCATTGATAAGTAAGGCTGTACATGACCATATGTGTGGTTTGCTCTATTCATGATTACTGAAAGGAATTATTCAGTGTTTGCTACCACTATGCAACTTTGGAGCAGAACCAAAATTATGAATAATAGGAGCTTATTGCATATCTTAGAATGAGTAAAATATATTTTAAATCAACAAAATTTAACACAAATGTATTAGGTACCCCTGCTAAGATTCTGCACCTAAAATTATAGGGCTTATAATCCAAAACAAAATAGGGACCTTTCATTAAAAAAAAAAAAAAGGCAGTGTGCTGGAGTGCCTGAGAAGAGAACAAATCATTCCACTCAGGAATGCACACAGTGTCATGGGGAAGCATCATTTAAGCTGGATCTCAAGTGATTGTGATGGGGGAGAGTGGGAGTGGAGCCATGGCAGGTTGAGGGGAAAGCATGAGCAATGAAGACAGCTGGTAACTCTAGGGCAGAGTGCATGATGCACGGCCCCTTCTGGGATAACTAATATAATTATCCTCATGCCCGGTATTTCTGATTTTTATAGCAACAACAATAACAAATAGCTAACTTTTATAAACAGTTGCTATGTGCCAGTTATCATGCTGCATCCTTTAGATGCTTTATCATATTTAATCCTCGTAAGAACCTTAATCATGACAAACAATAAATGCTCTTATTTCATAGAAGAGATTCCTGAGACATGGAAAGAACACTAGTCTTCTGCCAGGTAACACAGCTAGTCTGTAGGGTAGTCAGGATTCCAGTGGAAATGACCTAATGTACACCATGGTTTTCACACAACATAATGACACTTTTGTTTCTACTTGCTTACAGGTGATACGAATGACCTTCATCACACAGAGCTTTATATTCTTCCAGGGTTTGAGTTTAGCACATACCTTCGGAATGCCTAGTGATACCCTCTACTTCATTCAACACAAAAAGACACATTTTAAAACAACAACAACAACAAAATCGTGGAAAGAGGATGAAGCCTCTTTGGAGAATCCTCTACAATGAGTACAAACCTTGATGGGGTTAGAATCAGGCTCTATAAGCCTGTGTGGGACAAAAGCAATAGAAGCGGGAAAACAAAACTAAAGGTATTTCTGTAGGTAACTTAGCTCTCCCTTCTCACAAAAATTTTTATCTTGTTTGACTGTTACAACTTAGGATTTTCATTTTTATTTTTAAACACCTAGATTAATTTTTGAGTAGTAGAAGGATCAGATAAGATGTCCGAGAAACCAGCAATGACAGGGCTTTTTCTTCCCCTTTGGCACTGTCAGTGGGGAACACCCTCTCCCAGGCTTTGACTCCAGGCTCTGGAGCATGTGGCTGTTACAGATGTTCCCTGCTCGCAAAAGCCGCTGAAAGCCTGAGTCTGCAACAGATGCCTGGTGGAGGGGTTGCTTTGCAATGGCTCATCTTTTCCTGGATATATTTTTCCAAATGAGTTGCACAGCAAGAGAGAGAGAGAGATGTTTTATTTCAAATTCACCCAAACACATTTATTGTTGCTTTTGTGTTTGATCCAGGACTTAAGACCTAGCCTACTGATTTTTCAAGGCAACAGCATAGTGACTACTATGGTCTAGCTGAATGCTGAGACAACAGAGAAAAGTGTGGGATGGGGATGATCTAACTTGTGCACATGGAAACATATGTGTATATGAGGGGCAGAATGTGCTTTCTGTGTCTGGGAGAGGCTGTGTAGTGGTTACGCACAAGGACTCAGAATCAGATTGTCAGAGGTTAATTCCTGGATCTGCCACTTTCCAAGGTTTGATCTCAAAATAAGTTCCTTAACTGTTCTGTGACTTAATTTTCCCATCTTTAGAATAGGGATGCTGATGTTACCCACTTCACATTGTGAGAATTCAATGATGCCATAATATCTGCAAAAAGCTTAAAATATCACCTTGCATATTGAAAAGAATGGTAATTATTATTTTCACCAAGGAATTACCAAATAATAATTTTGAGTTCTGTAGCCAGTAAGTCATTGGCAGAAAGATAAAGCCACATATTATTTAAGTTTAAGGGAAAAGGGAAAAATGTGTTTATAATTTACCCAATTTTTTTGTGAGCATCTAACTTCCCACCCACACTCTATATTTCTCATCCTACTGGCCTCTAAGTATACAATTGCCTTCTCAGGACTTGCCTCTACTTTGCCTCTAGTTCTCAACTTCTCCTGGGTCTGATCCCTTATGAAAACTTACTAGTCCAAATATCTGTCTGAACATCTTGCCTAAACACCTGTTGACAGAGAGACAGGGGTTTAATTTTCAGGTGAGTAAATAAATATTGGCCTTGGTATTTGAAAAAAGTTGGCAGATATGCTCTATGTTTGTTTGTTTTTACCAATGACTACTTGGGTAAAATATGTTGGATATAAAGGCTGGAGGTGATCCCATCAGCTAAAGTTTAAGTCTTCAGCTCGTCTAGACTGGAGCCTCCATCTGTATACCAATGACTCTTTGTCTGGTGACTTCGAGGCTAATCAGTGATGTTACTACTCTGAGTTAATCCAAGGCCACTTGATGGGAGGTTTCTGGAGACAAAGTCCTATACCAGGAATGTTTCTCTAAATATTTTATGGCATAATGCCTAATTATACCATTAGAAACTTATGATAAGTCAAGGGGAGAGACATTTTCATGGCAATGGAGTCTTTTATCATTCCACAAATAATAAGAGCTGAAAAAGTATTAGATTGAACACATTAGTGAGATTTGAAACAGACATAAAACCACAAGCAAGATTTATCTATCATGTATTATGTTTCAGAAGAGATTAGAAGTTTTAAGATGAAAACAATTAATTTCCTAGATTTTTCCCATTTAGTACTGTAAATTTCTTGGGACAAAGAAAGTAGGCATTTTATATAGGATTAACTCTGACAATAACAAGAAAAGAGCCAAAGTTTGGTCATCTACTAACATCACTAGAAAAGCCACAGTAAAAAGGCCTGTACAAAAAGTTTTGACTGACAAGAACAGAGTAAATTGATTTCACTGATATTCTTCTAATGCTTCTACTTCCAAGAACTGAACCTGAGAAGCATTCAGTATTTTGAAGTGTCTCCCTGTGGATTTTATGGAAAGCTTCCCAGAGAGGTAACATCAAGTTGCATCTTAATTGGAGGATGCATAAATATTTCCAAAATCATTTCAGAAGCCAAGGTGGTGTAGAATCCTTGGCAATATACATAGACAATGAATGGTATTTCAGAACCTAGCTGGAGGGAAATAAATCATATGCTTCTTTTAAGTCACACCCTCTCTAGAAAGGCATTGAGATAATGGCATAAGTGGTGTTGGCATTTCTGCTGGATTTCTTCAGTTTGCTTTTTCAGGTTCACTCTCCTGTCCTTCTGTTCCTACTAAAAATGGAAAGAAGATGCTCCAAGGACTCCATTATCCTCTGGCTTCCACTTGGATTTTAGCCAGTGGAGATTTCTGGCAAGAAATTGGAGGGAGGTAAGAGAGTGATGAACTATTTTTCCCCTAAACTCCAGCTCTACTGGTTTGCGGAGTTCTGATTAATCCCTCACTCAATTTCATAGTTCCTGTCAGCCCTCAGCCAATAGCTGTGTCTCAGGATCCTGTCCATGTCAGTTTCTTTGCTAGCCTCTTTTAACAGCTTCCATTGCTGCTGAGCCTGAGACACTGCGACATTTCCTGTGGCTTCTTGTAAACCTTACTTGCACTTTTGTAAAATATTCTTTTATTAACTCTTCTCAAATTGCCTGATTTGTATGTTCCAAAAATATTTGGCTACTGATTCATGCAGGATAAAAATATTATTGGACAAAGGCAGTAAGTGCTTGGTAAGCAGGCATGCCACATTTAAAAAGTAGAAATGTGGAGAAAAAACTAAGGATAATGAGAATCAGTTAGATATGTTAGCTAAGACAAAGAATTTTAAAAAATTAGGCCAGATTGTAATGGAGACAGACTCCATTTGTCCCTATAGAGATTGGCAGGAATCTTAATGAGGACAAAATGTGGGGGTCAGGTATTTGGATAAGATAAATGACTATCCAAGATTAAATGCATTTGGAACTTCAAGATGAATGAAATGTAATAGATTTAGTTCTGAGCAGTAGTCAGAAGAATGGCAAATTACTAAGTGAATAGCATGATCTAATTCAATGTTTTAGTGAGATTGAGGGGAATTAAAAATATCCATTATAAGCCTGGCTGGTGTAGCTCAGTGGATTGAGTACAGGCCTGTGAATCAAAGGATCACAGTTCGATTCCCAGTCAGGGCACATGCCTGGGTTGCAGGCCAGTTCCCAGTAGGGGACGCACGAGAGGCAACCACACATTGATATTTCTCTCCGTCTCTCCTTCCCTTCCCCTCTAAACATAAATAAATAAAATGTTAAAAAATTCTTTAAAAAATAAAAATAAAAATATTCATTATAAAGAGAATGGTAAATGCTGGAAAAGAAAACAAAAACAGAAAAAACTGACAAAATATTTAAAACATTTTTAAAAGTACTAATTAATATCCCAGGAGAAACTTTTAAGTCATTTAAACAGAGCACAATGTATTTCCAAGAAAATCCCTTGACCACAAGTCTCATATGACTAAGTAGCAAAACCACACACTTGAATGAAGAAAACAAATAAAAAATTAAAAGTTTTCAAAATGAAGAAATTGTGAAAGTGAATCAGGAAACCTAGTAAGAGTAAAAGGTCATGCTTAAAAATTAAGCTGGAAATAATTTGAGGGGGCACTTGCAAAGAATTTCTAAGCAATGAAGTTAAATATGTTTTATTGGATGATAAAAACAAAAAAGATTAACTGGGGAACAAATTTGATCACTGAAGATATATTCAGTGAAGAAAAGAAAACAGCTAAAAATTACTCTAATAGGTATTGAAGAATTCTAGAACCACACAGTATAAGTAGAATGCATTAAATGTATTATACAAAACAATATAAATAAATCAACTCCCATGATTAATATTTAAAATACTCAAGTTGTGGTACTGACACTCAAAAGATATGATCTATTATATTAATGGTCAATGTGATTCTCATAATAAGCATTTAAGAGGAATCAGCATATTAGAACAATCAATAATGTGTTGGTGGAAAAGCAACATTTTTCTATAAGGCAATATCTGGTCTATTTCATCTCTTGGAGATTTTTTAGTTTAAATAAAAACCAAGCAGAACAAAAGTGAAAAGAAAAGAGAAACAAAACAAAGAAATAGGAGAGAAATGGTTAGCTGACCACTCTGGATCTAACACTGTGGTAAGAATTTTAACAAATTCATTAAATACTGACAGTGTTCCAGGGGAAGGAATTATTGTCTTCATTTTACAGAAGGAAACAGACAAAAGGGGCTCCATAAGTACATCACTGACTGGTCAAGGTCAAATAGCTATGAAGAAGTAGAATCCAGACTCCTATTCTGGTCTGTCTGGTTCTAAGTACCCTGTTTATTTCAGTAAATTAAATTGGGCTTTAAACAACTTAACAGATATTTATCAGAAATTTTAGAAGTTTTTAAAATTGAATGATATTCTGTTTTGGACAGTGTTTTTCAGAGATAAAGGTGCTGCTTCAAAAATAAGAACAAAAATAGTGTAGGAAGAAATAGGTTTGGGAATCACTAAGAGTATTTACAAGGCAGAATGCTGAGATGAGCCCCCAAATTTCCTGCCTCTGGTGTTCACAACCTTGCATAATTCTAGCAACAGTGAATCTGATAAATTTGATTTTCACAATAATTTGATGTTATGGCATAGTTGATTTTGAGAAAGGGAGATTATTTGGGTGAGCCTAACATAATCACTTGGGAGTTTGTTTTTTACTCCCAAGCTAAAGTTTATTTAGAAAAATCACAAAGGCAGAAGAAGTAAGCGGAAAGGAAGAGAGAGACCTGGGCTTCAGGGGCTCAGGAAACAAGTTACAGCAGCAAAAGAAGGGCCCTTGGAATGTAAGAGAAAGAAAGCAAAGAAGATATTCCTAAAGGAAGAAGTCACGGGTGGGGGGCAGGAGGGGAGAGAGAGAGAGAGAGAGAGAGAGAGCGCGCCCCACTTGGGAGTTTTAAATGCAGAGATTTTTCTTTGTTGGTCACAAGAGGGGAAGTCTTCTTTGCCTGCTGACTCAGAGAGGAAGCCCCTGGAAGCTGAATGTGGTACTGACCTGACAGCTAGCAGAAATGAATTCTGCCATCAACCAGTGCACTTCAAGAATTCATGAGCACAGATGAGAACTGCAGTACTGGGATGGTAGCTTGATTTCAGCCTTGTGAGAGCCTGAGATGGGAACTCAGTTGCATTGCACTCAGACTTGTGACTGGCAGAACCATGAGCCAATAAGTGGGCACTCTTTTAAGCTGCAAATTTATATTATCATGCAACTATAGGAAACTAATACACAGCAGAAACTGCTTAAATTTGTTTTATCTGACATTTTTATAAAAATTCAGGAGCTGAATAGTAAAATTGCAGGTTGCCCATGCATATAGTAGGAGTTTGATCTGTGGGAATGCACTGAATGAGGACCGAGTTGAGTAGAATGTGTGAAATGGCAGAAGAAGTTTCAGTGTGGGAGTAAGGCAGTGCATATTTAGGCAGAGTTAATCTGGATGATATTTGCAAAATGATGGTTGGATCTCAACCCAATCATGATTCATTAAAGAGCTATAGTGAAGATTTTCATTGTTCCTTGTAGACATGAACTCAAACTGCTATTGTTGAGATCAACATTACTGAGCATCCTCATGAAGGGTGTTGAAAAGTAGAGACAAAAAGTTTGGAAATGTACATGGCTAATCCTTTTCCCAGGATAATGTGAAAAGTTATTATTCTTCACTAGACCTCAGGAAATGCATGGGTGATTGAAAAGGTCCTCAAAGAAGCAACTAAAATGAACAACAAAGCAAATTTTCTTAGGAAGTACAATTCACAAACGTTTCTTTACCTGGAGAATTAAAAATTGAAGAAGTATTCTCAAAGTTTATAAAAAATAAATTAAAAGGGCTACACAGAAGATATGTTGGCAACAATCTGAGAGTTCAGCTGTCGCTGTTGGGGGAAGGCTTCCTCTTTCCCTTTCTGGGTGTGCTTTTTCTATCCAGAAGTTAGGTAGGTATGATACCCTGGAACCCTCTCCATCATCTGGTCACCTTGCCCTTGGGAAGGGAGTGTGATTTATCTGCTTGGTAAAATCGAAACAAAATATCGGGCCTGCTTGACTCGGCTCCTCTCTTTACCACTTAAGAATACGTCTAACAAAACAGAACACATTTTTCCTTCTACATGTTTCTAATTGGGAGGTAAGGCTGCTGTATTTGGGGACTTGGTATAAGGGAGCCTACACTGCCCTGAAATAAAAGTCAGAAACTCCATGCTAACCTTTGCTTTTTAGTCATAAAAATGAAGTTTTGATGCCAAAATCATATTCTTTTGTCTTGTTTTTTTCCACTAGTTTGAAGTTTGTTGTGAGGTAGGAAAAGGGGTGCTATTTATTGTGTCTCTTAACAGGTCCAGGTCCTAACAATTAGACCAAAGTAGCATCTCCTAGTGTTTCAAAGAGAAATTCTAAAAATTGAAACTAAAAGCATAGTCTCATTTATAATTGATAGAATATTTAAGAAATGTATTACTTCAAGAAGTTTTACAGGATGAAATTATGGAGTACTTCAGGAGTGTTTAATGAATCTAATTATTATAAATTTAAAAAGGGTTGGAGCTTTGGATATATCCCCCCCATACTGAGGTCATATAATTGGGTTATTATATCATTTCATAGAGTATTCCTGGCATATTTTAATTCACTTGCTCATCATTCATGCAATAGTTCACAACCATGTGACATTTTCAGTATTTGAAGAAATTTTCAGCATTGGAAAGATTTAGAATGTCAACATATAAAACACCAAAATCACCTTTAGCCTCAACGAGGAAGATTGGCAATTCTAGTTCTCTTGTGTGTTTTTCTATATTCACTACTAATTTTACAATTTGGGCATTTAATTACTCAATTTTTGATACAGAATGTGAATTTTACATTGTGTGAGTCTTTTAGGAGTTGTTATGAGCACTTTAACCAATGGAAACATATGACAAAGGGTAATTAACCCTTTAAACACAGGTCTCCCTAATAAGACAGTAACAAAGGATGTCTAAAACAAAGACCCTGATGGCTCGCCATGTTACATACCTCATTCTCATGACCCAGGAATAAGAAAAAAATGTTGCCTTCATCTAGAAAACACAATTTGAAAACTGTATGTTTCCTTTTTGTGGGAATTTAAAGAGTCAAGGACCATGTTTTAAACAATTCAAAAGGACTCTAATTACCCTTTTATCTGGATCTCCTTAGCACTTTTAAGAGGATTCTGTACTTTATTATACCATTCTACCTTGAGAGTCTATTTTGTAGGATTTTACTGTATTACTTGTGTGTGAGTTAGCTTCCCAATTTGAGTAAAAGATGAAGCTATGCCACCATTTTCCTTTGTTTCTGTTTTGTAAAACCACATAACCCCTCTTTCCACAAAGAATACATAATAAATAAATAAACTTTCCATAGGAGGTCCTACCAGAAATTGCATGGCTATGATGGGTACCTGGGTCGGACCCAAAGCAGCTACATTGGTTGCCTTGCATACACATCCCAGGTGTACTTCTTTGTGACGTTTAGGGAACATCGTGTTGTCAGTGACTTAGCGATTGTAGCTTCAAGAAATGAGTCATATCATCCTTGGCACAGAGATAGTTCAAAATCATTACCACCCAAAGCATTGAAAAGAAGGTGTATCCTTTGCACCATATTGGAAGGATATAAATGGAATAACAGCTTTTATGCAAGAACACTGAAGGAAACAAGTGAGGGGGAGGATTACAAAGAAAAGTAAAAAATATAATCACATTTATGTTCTTATCAGTACATAACATATACTGTGAATGTTTGCACAACAAATGTTACTGGCTACTCACACTCTTCTAATCAAACTTGACATATTTGGCTACTTTACTATCATAAAATCAGCTATGCAATTCTTCATCATAACATACTTTAAACTTAGGTTAAAATAACTTGAAGTTTTGCCCTGGCTGGTGTAGCTCAGTGGATTGAGTGTGGGCCTGCAAACCAAAGGATCACCGTTCAATTCCCAGTCAGGGCACATGCCTAGGTTGCAGGCCAGTTCCCACCAGGGTATGCATGAGAAGCAACCACACATTGATATTTCTCTCCCTCTCTCCTTCCCTCCCCCTCTAAAGATAAAATAAATAAAATCCTTAAAAATAACTTAAAGTTTTTATCTTACTGTTCTGGAGATAAGGAATTAGCAGGACTGTATCATGGAGGCTCTGGGGATACACCCCTTTCTTTGTCTTTTACAGCTTCTAGAGACCACCTGCACCCTTGGCTCATGGCACTTTCCTCCATTTTCAAGCAAACAATGTAATATTTTCCTGTTTTTTTCTCTGACTATGACTCTTGCATCTGCCATCATACCCTCTTCCCTCCGTCTGCTTCTGGGGTCATATTACCTTCAATGACTGTGACTCTCCTGCCTTCATTTTATAAGGACCCTTGTGACTACATTGGGACCACATTGAACATCCAGGAGAAGCTCCCCATTTCAAGTTGCTGAACTCTATCTCCTTTGCAGAGTCCCTTTTGCCTTGTAAACTAATATATTCACAGGTTCTGGGGTTTAGGGCAGGTGACTCTTTCCAGGGCTATTATTCAGCCTACCAAAAGGGATAGATTTTACTTATGTGTCTTTGTCCATGGTATTTCTAGAAAGAGAATACATCATATGATATTGAGAATAAAACATTTTATATGTGCATCCCCATGATGCCATGTAAATGATTTACTGTGCAGCAGTTTCCAAAACAGTTAGCAGCCAGGGGTGATTCCAGAATTGCCAAATGAGAAGAGCTCAGAGGTGGCAACTTTGTTGAAAAATGAAGGCTAGGAAACTTACCCTGGAGCTGTGTTTTCATAGCAAATTTGATATTTTACAAGGATTTTATGTTTATTTCAGGGCAGATTGAAGTCAGGAATGAATGGAGCTATTGGAGCCTAATTCTTCCTTTCCTCTCCCCTAGCAAGTCAAACCCCTTGACTCTACTACTGCCAGCGTTAGATGCCCTGCTTGATGAAACGGTGGAGAAAATACATGCAGTTTGTCCCCACAGTGTGAAATGTACTTGGGCATAGCACTGATAAAATAAGTCCTGGTCTTTTTTAAGTATATTTTATTGATCATGCTATTATAGTTGTTTCAATTTTTTTCTGCCCTTTATTGCCCTCTGCCCTGCACCACCCCACCCTGCATTATTCCCTCCCCTAAACTTAGTTTATGTCCATGAGTTGTACATATAAGTTTTTTGGCTTCTCCATTTCCTATGCTATTCTTAACTGCCCCCTGTCCATTTTGTGCCTACCAATAATGCTTCTTATTCCCTGTACATTTCCCTCCCCCATTCACCCCTCCACCACCCCACTGATAACCCTCCATGTGGTCTCTATTTCTGTGATTCTGTTCCTATTCTAGCTGTTTGCTTAGTTTTTGTCTTTTAGGTTCGGTTATTGATCTTTGTGAGTTTGTTGTCATTTTACTGTTCATTGTTTTTGATCTTCTTCTATTTCTTAGATAAGGCTCTTTAACATTTCATATAATAAGGGTTTGGTGATGATGAACTCCTTTAACTCAACCTTATCTGAGAAGCACTTTATCTTTCTAAATGAAAGCTTTGCTGGATAGAACAATCTTGGATGTAAGTCCTTGTCTTCAATGACTTTGAATACATCTTTCCAGTCCATTCTTGCTTGTAAGGTTTCTTTAGAGAAATCATCTGACAGTCTTATGGGAACTCCTTTGTAGGTAACTGTCTCCTTTCCTCTCACTGCTTTTAAGATTCTCTCCTTATCTTTAAATTTGGGTAACTTAATTATAATATTTCTTGGTGTGTTCCTCCTTGGATCCAACTTCTTTGGGACTCTCTGAGCATCCTGAACTTGAATATCTATTTCCTTTTCCAGACTGGGGAAGTTCTCCTTCATTATTTTTTAAATACGTTTTCAATTTCTTCCTCTTCCTCTTCTGCTGGCATCCCTATGATTTGGATGTTGGAATGTTTAACATTGTCCCAGAGGTCCCTCAGCCTCTCCCCATTTTTTGAATTCATGTTTCTTCATTCTGTTCTAGTTGGATGTTTACTTCTTCCTTTTGATCCAAATCATTGATTTGAGTCTCAGTTTCCTATCTTTCACTGTTGGTTCCTGTATATTTTTCTTTATTTCACTTTGCATAGCCTTTACTTCTTCCTCTATTTTGTGACCATACTCAATCCTTTCTGTGAGCACTTAGATTACCAGTGTTTTGAACCCTGCATCTGATAGGTTGGCTATCTCCTCGTCTCATCGCTTAGTTCTTTTTCTGGAGTGTTGATCTGTTCTTTCATTTGGGCCATATTTCTTTGTCTCAGCACACCTGTTATGTAATAAGGGGCAGAGCCTTAGGTATTCACCAGGGTGGGGCAACTTACTTCCCTGCATTGTTGCACTGTATATGGGGGAGGAACAACAGCCGCTGCCTTGCCAAGCATCCTCTCCACCGTACATTCCCCTCTCTGCCCCTTCTATCAGTCTGGATAAATGTTTCTTCTTTAACTCCTTGGTTGTTGGACTTCCATGCAATTTAATTTATTTTCTGGCAGTTCTGGTCATTTTTTTTTTGTTTTTAAATTGGTTGTTATCCTTCTTTTAGTTGTGTGAGGAAGTAAAGCGTTTCTACCTATGCCTCCATCTTGGCCAGAACTCCTCTAAATCCTATTTTTTTGACAATTTATTTTATCTGTTAGGTGAGTTCAACATTAGTAGGCTAAAGTACCTCACTCAGTTTCTCTTTATCTATAATTTGATACCCTTTACCCAAATTGTGTCTTTAGATACTCATATATATTTGGAATTTATTTAGTCTTTGATTAGAGTTTTACATGACATAATAAAATAAATGTTCTGTTTATGACATGCTGAACTTAATCTTAATGTGGGCACCCAGAGTTTTGAACTAAATGGATTAATTATTTAGGAGGCTTAATTTTGGTAATATTATGGGAATGTCAGGTTTTTTGTTTTTCTAGTTCTTCTGGTCTTTGTACATTGGTTTCATCAATTTTATTATCTGAATGTAGACAAGCAGTCTCATGGTGGCTATTAGAGTTACGAAATAATTTGTCATATGATTAAAAACTATTCCGACCTATTTGAGTAAAAATTTCTATTCTTTTAAGATAATTATTTATCTGGTTTTCTTGTTTATATAATCTTGAATGTAAGATAATTTTAAACATAAGGGTGTTCATTAGAGTGTTTTACATGGTAGCTTAAATTATAAAAATAAATAAATAAAATAGAACCCTGGATATTTTTATATGTATTATATTCTTGATAAATTAGAATACAATGTGACTATAAAAAGGAATAGACATATTTACATGCATTGTTATGAAATCATGTTCACATGATGTAGTAATGAGTTTTAAAATCAGCTTAAAACTGAGTATTAATGATTCCGTAAGTTTTTTCAAGAAAAATGTATATGTTTAATTACATATGCATAGAACAGAATCTGGAAGAAAACACATTTAGACATCAAACTTTTACTAATTAAAACTAGCATATAGAACACTTATTATACTCCAGACTCTGTTCTATATGCTTTGACTTTTATATGCATTTTATATAATTCCACAGGAAGTCTATGAATCATCATTATTATCTTGATTTTATAGATGAAATTGATTCACAGATGAAATAAATTGCCAAAGACAGCTGGTTGTCTAATACTGTCTTTGGGATCCTTACCTCTACATTGTTCACAGCTTATGCTGTCATTCTCAATAATGGTGAGTATTACTTTATAATTATGAAAAAGAAGAAAGGTGTTTTCCATTTGGTAGAAAAATGATTCCCACAAAAGAGTAAATTAGTTGCAAACACCTGGCTGCAATTTATCTGACATGATATGTTATTTAAAATGTAAGAAAACTGATACTTGAAAACCTATTTTACTGAATCTTCAAAATAATTACATTTGAAAATAAATTCAAATTAGATCCCCAATCTCCACTCACATAACTGAATAAAAAGGCAATGAATTTTTTAGTGTTTGCATGAAAATTCCTTCTTTTTCTGAAAATTATTTTTCAGAGTATACTGCAAAACGTGAAATCATATCTTCATTTTAAAATTAGTATATAAAATTTTGAAGGCACATAGCATCAATATGATGAAATCACTAAAGGGCTTTGTTTAAAAATCATGTTGGTTTTAGTCAAATTGTGTTAATGGATTCATAGAAAGAAACAAAGAACAAGTAATACAGAAGAACACTTGGTGTTCTGGTTATCTACTACTATATAAAAACCCACCTCAATAACTGGTAATTTAAAATGACAATTTATTATTATGTTGCATGGTTCTGGAGATTAAGCTCTGAGCTGGGTGGCTGTAGTTTAGGGTCCGTCATGTTGTTACAGTTAGACTGCTTCATGCTGTAGCTGTCAGTTGTGGCTGTAGTCATTGAAGGCTAGACTGGACTGTGCATCACACGACTAGCAGTCAAAAGCTGGCTGATGGTTTGAAGTGAAAAGTCCATGTGTCTTAGGTTATTCAGAGAGTGGTGCCTTGGCTTCTAAAAGAAGCCTTCCACGTATGAGTGCTCAGTTGTGGGCTTTACAAGAGGTGGAAAGAGGAAGCTGTCAGACTTACTAATGGCTATGTCCAGAACCAGCCCAGCATCACTTCTTTCACGCTGTGTTTGTCACAGAGGTCACAGTCCACCTATTTCACAGGAGTAGAGAAGTAGGTTCTCCCTCCTGATGGAACAGTGGAGAGGGATGGAAGATAATGGAGATAATGGTGCCACTGTCTTTAAAAAAGTGCATCCTTTTGCAGTTGATTAAGAAGCAAATTTCACTACTTCTTTTCAAGATATACTTGATGTAAAAAAGTTTTATTACTGAGAATAAGGGTGTTCCTAGATATAAATCTGGTTACCACGAGTGATCTCTTTGTTATTGTTAATGATTATTTTAAATAATGCTGGATGTGCCATTTCACATTTCTGACAATCTAATATAAATAGAGGAAATAGTATTCTTTCTATATAATCAGAGTAATATACATTTCATACCATGTAATTTTAAAAATGTTTCATATATATCTCCTGTTTTTGTCTGCTGCAAACTTTATATGAATCAGGAAGCTGAGGGATAGGTAAGTTAAGTGATGTCCTTAAAGCCACATACCCATATTTTTCGGACTGTAAGATGAAGATACACATTCCCTTCACCCCCCAGTTTGGGAGGAATAGTGGTTGTTAATGCTGCTGTTGAGTTCTGTTTACATTTACATTGGTGAAATATTATGTTATTTATGTTATTAAATATTTTACCACATATTTTGCTTCAATTTTTTTTCCTACTTTTCTCCTCTAAAACCTAGGTGTGTCTTATGGTTCAAAAATATAGTAATTAGTAATAAGGATTAAAACACAGGTATTCTGTCTTCAGGACCCTTCTCTGCATCATGGTAACTTTATAGGCTTTTATATTTGAAAAGCATTTGAAAAGATAAGAATGGAGTGTCAGAGGGTAAGAGGAAAGACAGCCATGTAATTTGGGAAAGCTACTAGACCAATTGAACATGGAAAAGAAATAAAAAAGAGAAGAAAATAATGGTGCCTTTCTTGTATAATTGTTGGAAAAATTAAATGGGAAAATGTAATAAAGTCCAATAGAGTGATAGACTTTATTGCATATTTCTATTTTGGCAAGTATCACTAATATCACCTTAAAAACAATATGGAACAGCAGAAAAAGTCTGGAGTCAGACCTAGTATTTCATTTTTAATGTAATTGGTAAAAATTGCTATAATCTTTTAAGACAGAAAGCCACTTGGTAAGAATATCTTTCTGACATTAAAATTGCCTGGGAAACTATTGTTAAATTTTGTCCTATATGAGTCACCTTTGGAAGACTATAGTACACTATGGACAAAGCAATGTCCCAAATATCAGTAGCCTACTCCAAAAATGACTTACTTTTTGCACCTGTCAAATGTAGACTAAGAAGCTAGGAGTTGTCTGTGCCTCTGCTCCTAGAACCTTCTCTATTCCAGGACCCAGGCCAAAGGAGCAGTCTGTGTTTGAGGCACATTGTTCTAACGGCATGGAGAAAATGCAGTGACTTAACAACATTATGGCTCTTAAAGCTTTTGTTCAAATGTGATACATGTCATTTACAGTCACATTTCATTAGCCCAAGACATATTGTATGGCTAAGCTCAGCCTCAATGTGTCAAGGGTGTTTAATTCTCTTACAAAAAGATGAGTAAATGATTAGAAACAATAAAACAGTCTATTAAAGCCCAAGATAGGAATCATGTCACTGCTTGACTGAAAGTTCCTAGAGGCCAAAAAAAAAAAGGAAAAAAAGAAACATTTTTAAATGTTTGTTTCTTAGTTCCTAGCTCTCAGATTCATGCACTATAGTTGCTCATTAAATATGAGTTGGTGAATTCAGGATATGGGCAGACCCTTGCACTGTGACCCCTTACCTCACCATGCACCAGATTGAACAAGTAATGGTTAAAATTTTAATTCTTGTTAAGCTAAATGTGTATTGAAACATATCCAGAAAATTAATAAAAAGTACCCTTTATATGATTGAAGTAATAATGAAAGAGAGCAGGTTATTACATGAAATTTGGTCAAATAAAAGTAGTTAATTCATTTATGCAATAAATGAGCTAGTATACCTTTCTGTGTGCCAGGCAGTGAACAATGTATTTAAAGATAAATAACACCCGAATATAGCCCTTCCCCTTAATGAGGTATAGTGAACATCTAATCAGATCCATAGTAAGTTTTGGAGTGAAAAGTTTTGTAGATTAATTTGATGTCTTGATTTTAAGTTCCTTAACTAGAGTGGGGAAGGTATGTCTGTGTGTAGGTATATACTTATTTTCATAAAACTTATTTTGAATAGTCTACCTAATCTAAAATATATGGTATTTTTCTTAATTTTCCTTAAACACAGGAGCTAGCATTACACACAGAGATATTTTGAAGTGAACTCTTAAATCATAAGCAAACTTGTCTTTATATATGGGAAGCAACCTTTTAAAAGTGTATTCATTGTACGCAATGAATTAGAATTCAACCTTCAAACTTTACATTATCTTGTGAAAGAAGAATTTAAATGCTAATTTATTTTCATAAAACAAGTGTGTTGCAGAAAGAATAACATGTTGTGCTTTAATTGGTGCTTTCTTCTGCCAAAAGACCGTATTTAAAACTTTCTATTTCCCTTTCTTTTTCTTAACAAGATGTATCACCGCTACATACCCAAGAGATATCTTAAGAATAATGATAGCACAGAGTATTGGTGGGAAAAAAGGAACATTTCCAAATCTAACTTAAGCATTAAACAAATATCTTTTAATATAAATGATAAATTAATAAATATAAATACAAATATAAATTAATAAAAATTATAGTTTTCAATATCTCTCCTAATTAACAAACAACCTGTTACATAAAGTAGATGGGTTTTTAATAATCATATTGCCAATCATATTGGCATTAAATCCCTGCCAAAGTGTTACTTAAAAAAAATTCTTGAAAATGGCCATTGCTTTACCTGTGGCATCTGCTTTTATGGTACATTGACACAGCATTTGATTTTTAGTGATAAAAAGTAGCGCACAAAATGTTTTTAAAAATTACTATAGTTTGAAGTTATTAGATTGATGTTGATGTCATTTTGCTAACTTTATAAAAAGGACCTTTACAATAAATGTTTCCCCCCCCCTCACACTACAGAATAATTTTGGAACTAAATATAAAAAGGATTCAGAATTAAGTTGTTTATCCTCCTGTGTGCTCACGGCCAAGTGAGGACTGTGCTGGGGGCAGAGATCGCAGGGATGCCCGTCGAGGGCGTGCCGCCAGGGGGTTCTCTGCACCAGAGCTGCGGACACCGGCTGTGTTTTCCCTGGTGCTCAAGCTGCGTTTTACTCTTTCGAGTTGGTCCAGTCTCTGTACTCAAATGGGGCAGTGCCCTGGATCTGAGTCACCTGTCTACCTGCTGTGCTGGTTTTGAAAGAAGTTTGATTCTCTTTCCTTCTACCTCTCTCTCCATTTTGTCCAGAACTATAGTGAAACCTAATTCAGTTGACAATCAGAAAAATCCCACTTTCTCATTCAAGTTGCAGTTAAAGCATTGGGTATTACACATATTATGGGCTATGGTACTAATGTATTTTTTTCAGCACAAAACCAAAAATCTGAAAAAGAGGCATATCAGATTATATTAATTAGAGAGAAAAAAAAAAACAAATCACAAATGGCAATGTAGAAAGTGTGATTAAAAATAAAATTTGTTACAAAAATCCAAGGATTTAACATGTCCCATTTTTCATGTGTCCTATTTAAATTTGGTGTTTTGCAAAAATAAAGCTGGCTTGAAATTCTTATGACTTTAAAGCTCTGTTAAAGGAACAATTTTATAGATGTCATGAGCTTTTGTGGGTTATTTTATTAGTCTGTACAAAGCTTAAAATAACTAAATAAGGTAAATGAATGTATTATGGTTGAAAATTTACAAATAAGGATTTAAAAAGTCATGCAGAAATACATTTTTGGGGAATCCCTAACCAACCATGAACTTCTTTTTTATGTTTTGGTCCACCAAAGGTGAAGGTGAGAGGGAGTCAGAATTGAGTGTATGAAGTTCTGATATAAGGCTGAAATACAAACCAATCTTTTCTTAAAAGAGTTGTACTAGTCTAAAAGAATAAATGGATGGTCTACAGGTGGGGAACTTATAAAAGTCTTTTGATATCAAATTGTTTAGATGACAGAGAACAATAGGATTTTAGAATTCATCAAATTTAAGCTCCTCATTTAATAGATAAGGGAGCTGAACCAAAGACTTTAAGGAACTAGACACCAGAGTAATAGACAATTCCTAAATAACTCAATTACAGAATCACATTTAAAGAGATCTATAGCAAAGACTCTTAATGAATCATCTGGAGAAAAATCAATGTCATAGTCAGCTGTGATTAGTAATGGCAGAATTAATAAGAAATGTGCTGAATTATGTCAGAAACTGCACAAAATACTCCAGTATTTACTGTTAATCCTAGCACCAATATTATTATTTGCAAAGCTGCTGTGTTTTTGCTATGTTTAAAAGCAAGGACATAAAAAATAAAAGCTAATCTCTTTTAGTTTCCCATCCTTATCACTTAACACTATTCAAGCATGACACCCATAGCATATTGTATTAGTTCCAAGTTGCCCTATTGGTTCTTTTGAGTTGTGGTCTTCAGTATTTGTTGTAACTGTTTTAAAATTAAAGCTTCAGGTATGAACCTAGAAAAGGACAAGAAAACAAATGGGATCAGTGAAAAGATAAAGGCATCTGTATCGATGGGGTAAAGGTAGCCTTCAAAACGTGTCTGCATTGCTGTGTAGGTGAACTAAGGTTGCGTCTGTGTGGACAGTGGCAAGTAGAGGGTGTGGGGTGTGCCTGAATTATGTCACAAATGGTATTTAACATATGGAGTTCTGAATTATGTGGACACAGCACTGAAGGTTAAAAGTGCTGTTGGCTGCCTTTGAACTAATGCAGCCAAAAAATATGAAAAAGAATTAGACAGGTTTTGGAACTTACAGTTTTAATGTTTCTATCACACTTCCAACATTGAAGATGAAGAAAACAGAATAGAATTTGTCTCATCTTTAGAAACTGACACCCAGTCTGGACATTAGTTATAGCCTTGTAATATATTATCCTACTTTCACTCTTAGCCTATATGTTTGTCTGTAATAAAGTTGATTCTCTTTGGTATAAACTAAAAAAAGTAGTGAGGGTACTAACTACGAGACTAATTCTTAAGTGGCAACTACCAAAGCATTGTGTTCCCTCAGTTCAATAAAGTAAATGCCAAATCACATTGCTGCAAACTTTATGAATCAGGGAACTAAGCTTTTCCCTGTGTTTGGAAGTTTACATTTCTGAAGCATTTCTCTGCCATTTCAATTTTTTTTTTTTTGTGAATGTAAGTCTCTGGCCTTAGAGATAAAAAGCTATTTTCACTTCTCTGTAAGTAACTAACTTCTAAATACACATGGAAAATGGAGCAAAGACAGCACCCCACGTTGGCCTCCATCAGAATTCAGGAGTGAGGAGAGGCTTCAGGTCGAAAGGGAAGGCCCAATTCAGCCAGGTGGGGGTAGCTAGAAATCAGTACACAGCTGGGAGGCCAGCAACCAAGATCAAAAAGGGCACAGAGGGACAGAAGACAATGTGTTGTGCCACAGCTCTGGCCATTTAACCTTTGTGCACAAAAGGACACCTGCAGTGTTCGAGGTTAGAACTGTTATGCCTTTGAACTTGTGCAGAAGGTCAAGTATGAAAAAAATTACTTTTTGGAACATAGACTTCTAAAGTCTCTATTTTGCTCCCAATGTTGAAACAAAAGGAAAACCTGATAAAACTAATGCTTTCATGAACTGTTTGTTCAAAATGGATATAATTTTATTTGTACAAATACTTGTGGTTTATAAATATTGCAGAGTTACACAAGATTAAAGAGGCTATAATTGGACTTTTTAAAAGGTGACTCTTTAGGCAATGGCTCATTCCATGATTCACACTTCTTGAAATAACTAAGTATGAGGCCCTGTTTTCCCAGTATGTTACTCTCAGCAAGAATATCTGTTTTTAAAAAGAGATGATTCTTCTATGGAACCACGATAATCAGCAAGCTTCGTATTTAAAATATAGAATTGAAATAACATTTTTTACAAGCTGGAAATATTGTTTCTACTGACTGTTGAATTTTATAACACCAAATGTTTTGCTCAGTAGGAGATTTCTCTCAGATCTGTAATTTCTATTTATATTCTAGAAAAACCATAATTATGCATCTAATTTATATTGAAAATCCATGATGTATATAGTATATATTCCTCCCTTTTTTCTTTTTTCTTTAAGCACTTTCTTTTATTTTTATTTATTCATTTATATTTTTGCTGTGGCTGTTGCTTTTGTTATGAAGTAATAGCAGTAGCTGTCATTGTGGCTGCAAAAAAATCAGCATCTCATTTTCTTTAAAACAAACTTTTATTTTTAAGTGAAAAGGAAAAGTTTGCGTTTAAACATACAAAATTTTGTTAAAATTTTAATTAAAATTTATTATTGATTTATAATATTCGTACTTTTATTACAATTTTGCTCAGAGACAATTAAAGAGGTTTCTGAGACAGGCTTTACTTATAAGGATGTGGGTTTGGCAGGGGAACAACTCTTCCTGTATGTGTACGTGCTGCTCTCTGAACACCGTGCCGATCTCTTATGTGGAGATTGGGTGTGCTGGGCACTGTTCTGAGCTGGCTGAGCCAGGCTTTGGTGAGTCCTGGCTGGGGCAGTGAAGGCAAAGGATAAGAGAGTGGATAGTTCCGGTGTTAGCTGTCTGGGGAAAAGAGCTCAGATGGGAGGCAACTGTGTCTCTCTCTGGGCCAGACTCACTTGGATCTGGCTTTGAGGTAGTTGAGAGTGTTGCCAGGTGGTCGGGGGAGGGTGGCCTCTTGCCAAGGAGAAGTACTTTGCTGGGAATCCCAACCATAATGACATCTCGCAAATGTCTCTGTTACTTTCTTTGTCTTGCCCATGCTGTTCCTGGTCCCTTAGCAAGTCTGATTTAAGAGTTCTGGTGTAAGCCCAGTCCTTCCGGAATCCACCTTCAGGTTGGGTGCCCACACTTCTGCCGTATAGCCCAGCGCAACCGCAGTAGTGGAGCAGAACGCTTGCTCCCATGGAGAACCTGGTGCTGTCGCTAAAGTTTGAAGATGTGAGTGGGGGTTTGGTCTTTCTTGAAATGATCACTTTTAATAGGTAAGTATTTTCAACATTTACAGTTTAAGCCACTGGCACTAAATGAAAGATGGCATATTCACTGGTTTAAAGGTACAGTGATCAGCACCTGCCAGGCAGGGACAACTGCCAAGGTTTTGCATTTGATCTGTTCCGCATACTATCTGAGGAAACTCTCTCTCTTCATATGAGAACTCAGTTAATGATAACTCCCTTGAGGGTGATATTCAGCATGACTTCATATAATGACTTATGTGAGGGTGCTAGGCACATAAGTGCTGCTATCATTTAGTAAACAGCAATGACAATAGTTTTAAGAGATGCAGACACATTTTAATTACTCCATTTTTGTTGTATTTCTTGATTAATACATTACGGAAATTTACACACACTCACACACACACACACACACACACACACACACCCTTCTTAGCAATAGTTTTATTTGCATGGCTTTGAACACAAGGCAATTTTTTATGCTTTTCCTAGATAACCCTAAATCTAGGATGAAATGGCAGCGTATGTCTATCAGATAAAGGATGCCTTTGTAAAGATTTAAAAAACCTCTTGTGTCCTTGAATTTCAAAGTATGACTGTTTACCTTTTGTTCTTTAAAAAGAAGTGAAAATGTATCTCAAAGTTTATAAAGTGCAAACTTAAAGAAACCTAGCTCAGCATGTGGGCTGTTGGATGAAGGTATTAATTAGGGGTCTGCAAATGAGATCTTACAGATACTGAGATGACTCCATAGCACTGCCTCCTTGGAATTATAAACAGTGTCTGAACTAACAATCTTTTAAAAGAAACATAAATTCCTAGTTTTTTTCTTTCCCCCTTAACATTTTCTTGTGCCCAGTATTCATAGCAATGATTTATTGGGTTACATAAGAAATACATCTTCCCTATAAAACACAGCTATTGTTAGAAGAGGCTTAAAATTGTGTTATCTAGAGTAAAGTTTTCATTAGGCATTAATTCTCTAACAGCAATAAACTAGTAAAATTTAAAATGACTTTATTTCAAAACTTAAAACATATATATATTTTTTCTGTGTCCTCCTTCCCACACACAATTCATTTTAAAACAATTGCCATGTGTATGTTGCTCCTTCTGTGCTGTTTTTCCATCCCCATTTCCACTTTTTCTTTTTTTTAAATTTATCTTTCTAGAATTTCTGTGTAGCATAGTTAGGGCATGTGTTTTTCTGTTTGATTTATAGAATTGAGCCAGCGAGTTTGAGTGACATAACTAAGGTTAAGGGACAAGGCGGAAATTTCACAGGTGTTGCATCCCAGTTAAAAACATTAGTACAGAGCTTGAAAGAGCATGTTATACTTGCAAATTCTCCTTAGTTAGTTTTCTTAGCTTTGCCAACATGGAGCAGGCCATGTACCCCTGGTCTAGAGAGGTGAAACACAATCCACTAAGTCCTAAATTGCTTATACAATTGATCTACTCTTCTTTTTCTTCTTGGAAAACCTTGGGAAGACCTTTTGTGGTGAATTTAAAGAGACATTTATACAGGCTATTTTCTCCTATTAAAAATTACAAAATACTTTACGAGTGACCTTGACCACTAATTCTTTGTAATATTGAGGATGAGAGGGATTATTGGTTTAGGATTAAGGAAACACAACATAATATTTTTGCATCTGTAAAATTACGACATGATTCTACTTCTGAGTTCGTTAAAGGCTAGATCCACATTCTGTTCACTTTTGGCATCCCCAGATCAATATATCTTCCTTTACATCAGACTTCTTCTTCCAAATTTCATGAGCTTGGAAAATTCATAATAACTTTCTAGTCTCCCCCCAACCTTACCTGGTTAAAAGGCATTTAGCGTTAGATTAGACCTGTGATTTTTAGCCGCTGTGCCACAAGGGACATGCTGGTGCACTGCGAGAACTTTTAAACGTGCAGTGCTTGCCTGTTCAGTCACAGGTACTGACCTCTCTTCCCTTAGACTGTCACAGAAAAAAATCAAAAACAGCCAACACAACAAATAGCCACCTGGTGTGAAAGAATCAAAGTTATACCTATTTTTGGTCATATCAGCAAGAAAATACAATTCTGTGGTGTGCCACAGGATTTTAGTAATTAGTCTCTGTGTACCTTGAGGTGAAAAAGGTTGAAAATCACTGCGTTAGGCATGTGATCAGGAGCCATTTTTATTTCTGAAGGCTTTCAACTCAGCAATGCATTAGTCTTCACATATCCCCTTAACCTCCAAAGTAATTTGTCTTTATGTTCTCAGGTTGGAATCACGCCCTTACTATTAATATTTCATAGCAACAAGTAGGGTCTTCAGTATGTCCACCTGCTAGACTGGCAGGATGCCTGCCAGCATCAATTATCATGGTCTGCTGCTGTTGTTTTGTGTTAGGTCTTTTCTGCATGATGCTTAGGGTAATTTAAGATTCGTTTCTCTTCTTCTCACCACGTTTAAGTAATGTGTGCAAAAAATTATTTTGTTTGAAAGAAAAAACTAATTAGAAGTTGGAAACACCTTCATTGATATAAATTCTAGACAACATAGGTTATTATGTAGATTTTAATTATTTAGTATATTCCCCCATTGGGATGTAAAATACTTTACAAAGAATGTTGAGAAATTAATAGCATACAAAAATAGCTTGATAAGATGTACCAAAGGATGACAATTTCCACTGAAAGGTAAAAGAAGACAGAAAGGAAAAAGTCAACATTATGTTGATGTATGAAGATCTCAGTGTGTCCCATTATATTGTCACTTGTTGGATTGTGGTTTAGTTATTCTGATACCATAGAGTATTCCTGTGATTCTGAACACATATTAGGATGCAGCATTTCTGGAGTCAGTCCTTGGCCTCCCAAAATCATTATAAGGAATGTGATGTTGTATTTATCAGATTTTGCCATCCAAAAAGTTTATTGATATATTTTAGTTTGGGGGCAGACTAGTGGTAGGAATGTACTCACACCTTGGATTCAAATATTAGCTCATATATCTTGAGGTGTGTGACCTTGGAGAAATTACTGAGCCTTTTGTGCCGCTGCTTCCTCATCTATAAAACACAGGGATAACAAAGGGTTTTGTGGGGATAAATTCAATAATAGCTGTAAAGTGTTTGGTATACTAAATATTTAATAAAAATTAGCCTATTATTTATTGCTTTAAGGTGTTTACAAGTCACCTTCATCTCTCTGGAAACTGTGCCTGGCACGGTAAACCTCACAGTAAAAGACTAAGAGTCTTTGAAAGACACCCGCCTGAGAGGCCACTGCCAGCACCAACCCCTCCTCCTCAAAAGAAGCCCCTGTTGTTTGTAATTCTGTGTCTTCCTTCTCCTTCATACTTTGTGGAGCTCACTAGCCTCAAAGTCACAGCACTTGCTGGAATTTAATATCTTCTAAATCTATTTTTGTGTTAGGAGTGGTCACTTTATCCTAGTCCAATTTCATTTAGGGACAGTGTAATATTTCGGGACTTGCAGGTGTTCAATAAAGCCTTCATAACCATTTTCAGCTCATTTATTTATAACTAGATGAGAATGAGGCTTCCTCACAGACTCAGTTCCATATGGTCTACTCTGTGGCCACAAATCATTTGCCTAAATTGAACTAGTTGTCTTGAGAATAAGATCATTAAGTACAAGCAAGGAAGGAAAAACAAGATATTGTCAATTTGCCACATTTATAAACAACATGAATTCATTATTCATTTAATCAGGAAACATTTATTAAGTGCCTAATAAGAAACAGGTAGTATTTGCTTGAAGCTGCAAAACCAATTAAGACATGGTAATTGCCATTGACGGGCTTTCATTCTGGTGAGCAAAGGTGAGGGTCAGAGAGTGATCTCCTCTATAAACCCAAAGTGTAATACTTTTGTTTCAACAGCTGTGGCAGAATTATATACTGAAAACAGGGTATATAATGAGAAAGTGAAACAATTCTTCTGAGAAAAGTAACATAATTGATTTTATTTTTCAACTAAACTTTATGGAGCCTAGTCCTAAAGGATGAGCAGGTTTTGATCATCAGGATGGAAATGGGAGGATTCGGATATTCAAAGTCTACCCACAACATGTCAATAGTGTAATTTGTCAGTGAACAAAGGCAGAACTATTATATCAGTTTTTGGCATAAACAGCATACACAAGAAAATAAGATAACTGAAAAATATGGCTATTTTTTAGTAGGAAGATGATAGTTATAAAATTACCACCTTCATCTGGGTTGATACTCCAAAATAACTCTTTACAATCTGCTGTCAAAGTGACCTGATTCTAATAAAACTGGAATTACAAAGCGTTGGGGATAAGCGAGACAGCTCTTTCAATCCTCCTTTTTCCTTCCTTCCTTTCTGAATAACTAAGTCCAAAAGTCATTAGGTGAGGCTAAACAAGGCAAGCATCTCGGTAAAATTGGAGGATGGATTGAGTAAAAGTGAGAATAGTAGGTGTTACCATGGTCATACATGTTAATTATCTGTACCATCCATGAGGGCACATCATTTTTAGGCTTCTCCCCTCCATCCCCCAGCTCCCCATAGCTTGAAACAAGTATCCACATGATTGTGGTGGGAAATGCTATAAGTTTTACACACTTATTTCTATTGCTAGTTTCTCTTCTCTAAAATGTAAGCTTTATAGGGTAAGTACTTTTTTTACTACGATCATCTATAAAACTATTTTTTATTTTTATTTTTCACATTTTTAAAATTATTGTTCAAGTACAGTTGTTCCCATTCCCTACCCCTCAATAACCCCCATCCCAGCCTTCACTGGTTAGAACAGCGCATAGTACACAGTAAGATCTCAATATATAATTTTCAAATTAAAAAAATGAAAAGAGTGATTTCAAGAATAGAAATATATGTACAAAATAATGTTACTTAAGACCTTTAAAGTATTAAATACCTTGTATAATTCCCACTTCTAGTTGATTAAATAATAGAACTGTTATAATGAAGCAAGGGCTAGTGACATTGTAATAAGCATTTTTTTGTCAATGCTTTAGGTATCTATTGGTTGAAGAATTAAGATAGATCTATTATACAATGCAGAAATAAAAAGGGAATCTAAAGTTATATAAGAAATATGTAAAGAAAAGGACTCTAGTCAGAGGTAGTGAAAAATATAAAACTTTTAAGGAATTTTATGAAAAATATTTTAAATAGAATTAAATGTAAGTAAAACTCAAACAGCGTAAGAGATATTTATTTTTTAAGAAAAATATCTTCTTTGGCTTTTGCTGTGTCTTTATAACTTTTCTCAGATATTGCACATACTACACTGTGAAAATGAATTATAAAAACCTCATTTAAAACAGAGGCAGGATGCCCAGCAGGGGAGCTCTCATGCCTTACCAGTAGGCACTGTGACAGACCTCAATAGCAAGAAGACTGCTTTAGTCCCCAGCAGGAGGAAGATTTTCTTTTTACCTAGCAACAGACCCTGTCAATGAGAAAATGCCGTGACTCAATCACTTCCCCTTTTTCTCTATACAAGAACGATCCTTTCCTTTGTTCCCAGACCTTGCTTATGGTTTTGCCATAGCTTGCCTGTCCCTATTGCACTTCACTGCTAGTCCCATAAAAACTCATTTTGCTGGTGGACAACTGGCTATTTAAAATTTTAAGGATGACTACATACATGTATACAACCATAATTTTAAAGGAAGCCATAAATTTGGGTCCTGAAAGTAATTGTCATAAAATACAAGTATAGCCTAATAATTTTAATACTTGATTTCAATAAAACCTGAAACTAATTTCTTCAAAAAATGTGACATGGTTGAAAAAAAACTTTATGTAAATTAACTTAAATATCTTTTTTTAAAATTGTTCTTGTACAGTTTTCTGTCGTTTACTCCCATCCCAGCCCACCACCCCAGCCCTCCCCACCTCCCTCCCATTTCCACCCCCCTAGTTTTTGTCCATGTGTCCTTTATACTTGTTCCTGCAAACCCTTCCCCCTTTCCCCTAAAATACCCTCCCCTCCCCACTCTGGTGACTGTCATCCTGTTCTCAATTTCATTGTCTTTGGTTATATTATGCTTGTTTGTTTGTTTTGTTGTTTAGGTTCTTGTTAAAGGTGAGATCATATGGTATTTGTCTTTCATCACCTGGCTTGTTTCACTTAGCATAATGCTCTCCAGTTCCATCTATGCTGTCGTGAAGGGTAGGAGCTCCTTCTATCTTTCTGCTGCATAGAATTCTATTGTGTAAATGTACCATAGTTATTTGATCCATTCATTTACTGATGAGCACCTAGGTTGTTCCAACACTTGGCTGTTGTAAATTGTGCTGCTATGAACATTGGAGTGCATAGGTTCTTTTGGATTGATGTTTTAGGGTTCTTAGGATATAATCCTAGCAGTGGAATTGCTGGGTCAAAAGGCAGATCCACTTTTAGTTTTCTTAGAAAATTCCATACTGCTTTCCACAGTAGTTGTACCAGTCTGCAGTCCCACCAACAGTGAACTAGGGTCTCCTTTTCTCCACAACCTCTCCAACACTTGTTGTTTATTGCTTTGTTTATGATGGCCATTCTGAATGGTGTGAAGTGGTATCTCCTTGTGGTTTTAATTTGCATCTGTCTGATAGCTAGCGATATTGAGCATCTTTTCATGTGTCTCTGGATCCTCTGTATGTCTTCCATGGAGAAGTATCTGTTCAAGTCCTTTGCCCATTTTTTCAATTGGGTTGATTGTCTTAGAGTGGAGTCGTGTAAATTCATTATATATTTTGGAGATTAAACCCTTGTCTGAGGTATCATTGGCAGATAAGTTTTCCCATACAGTTAGTTCTCTTTTTATTTTAATACTGTTTTCTTTAGCGGTGCAGAAGCTTTTTATTTTGAAGAGATCCCATTTGTTTATTCTTTCCTTTATGTCCCTTGATTTAGGGGACATATCAGTAAAAATGTTGCTGCTTGAAATGTGTGAGATTTTCCTCCCTATGTTCTCCTCTAGGACTTTAGTGGTGTCACAGCTTATATTTAAATCTTTTATCCACCTTGAATTTATTTTTGTGTATGCTGTAAGTTGGTGATCAAGTTTCTTTCTTTCTTTCTTTCTTTTTTTTTTTTTGCATGTAGCTGTCTAGTTCTCCCAACACCATTTGTTGCAGAGGCTATTTTTACTCCATTTTATGTTGCTGCCCCCTTTGTCAAGTATTAATTGACTGTAGAGACTTGGGTTTATTTCTGGACTCTCTGTTCTATTCCACTGGTCCATGTGCCTGTTTTTATGCCAGTACCAGGCTGTTTTGATTACAGTGGCCTTGTAATACAGTTTGTTGTCAGGTATTATGATCCCTCCTACTTTGCTCTTCTTTCTCAAAATTGCTGTAGCTATTTGAGGACATTTATGGTTCCATATAAATTTTTGAAGTGTTTTTTCTATATCTGTGAAATATGTCATTGGTACTTTAATAGGTATTGCATTGAATCTATAAATTGCTTTGGGTAGTATGGACATTTTGATGATGTTGATTCTTCCGATCCATGAACACGGTATATGTTTCCATTCGTTTGTGTCTTCCTTGATTTCTTTCTTCAGTGTTGTGTTGTTTTCTGCATACAGGTCTTTTACCTCCTTGGTTAGGTTTATTCCTGGGTACTTTATTTTTCTTTTTGCAGTATGGAATGGGATTTTTTCTTGACTTCTGCTTCTGCTGTTTCATTGTTGGTGTACAAAAATGCCTTTGATTTCTGGATATTGAGTTTGTATCCTGCTGTTTAACCAAAGTCATTTATTAGGTCGAGCAGTTTTTTGGCCGAGTCTATCGGATTTTCTATACGCTATCACGTCATCTGCAAACAATGATAGTTTTGTTTCCTCCTTTCCAATCTGGATGCCTTTTATTTCCTTTTCTTGTCTAATCGCTGTGGCTAATACTTCCAATACTATATTGAATAGAAGTGGTAAAAGTGGACATCCTTGTCTTGTTCCTGATCTTAGTGGAAAAGATTTTAGTTTTTGCCTGTTGAGTATGATGTTGGCGGTAGGCCTCTCATATATTGCCTTTATTATGTTGAGGAATGCTCCCTCTATTCCTACTTTGCTGAGTGTTTTTTTTTTATCATAAATGGGTGTTGTACCTTATCAAATGCTTTTTCTGCATCTATTGATATGATCATGTGATTTTTGTCTTTGCTTTTGTTTATGTGATGTATTACATTTACTGATTTGTGAATGTTGAACCATCCTTGCATCCCTGGGATGAATCCCAATTGGTCATGGTGTATGATCTTTTTAATGTATTGTTGGATGCAATTTGTCAATATTTTGTTGTAGATTTTAGTGCCTATGTTCATCAGTAATATTGGCCTGGAGTTTTCTTTCTTTGTTGTGTCTTTATCTGGCTTTGGGACTAGGATGATGCTGGTACCATAAAAAGAGTTTGGGAGTCTTCCATCATTTTGGATTTTTTGGAATAGTCTGTGAAGGATAGGGGTTAGTTCTTCCTTAAATGCTTTGTAAAATTCTCCTGTGAAACTGTCCGGTCCAGGGCTTTTTTGTGTCAGGAGTTTTTTGATTACTGCTTCTATTTCTTCTGCTGTTATTGGTCTGTTCAGGTTTTCTGCTTCTTCTTCATTGAGTTTTGGAAGATTATAGTTTTCTAAAAACTTGTCCATTTCACCTAGGTTTTCAAATTTCTTGGCATACAGTTCTTCATAGTAACTTCTTACAATCCTTTTTATTTCTGTGGTGTCAGTTGTAATCTCTCCTCTTTTGTTTCTGATTGCATTTATTTGGGTCCTCTCTCTTTTTTTCTTGATGAGCTTGCTTAAAGGCTTGTGCATTTTATTTATCTTTTCAAAGAACCAGCTCCTGGATTCATTGATCCTTAGAATTGTGCTTTTATTCTCTCTGTCATTTAATTCTGCTCTGATCCTGGTTATTTCCTTCCTTCTACTTGCTCTGGGCTGTCTTTGTTGTTGTTCCTTGAGTTCTTGTAGGCATAGGGTTAAGTTGTTTGTTTGAAATGTTTCTATCTTTTTTAGGTAGGCCTGTATCGCTATGAACTTCCCTCTGAGGACTGCCTTCACCGTGTCCCATAAGTTTTGGGTTGTTGTGGGTTCATTTTCATTTGTTTCCAGAAATGTTTTGATTTCCTCTCTAATTTCATTTTTGACCCATTCATTGTTTAATAGCATGCTATTCAATCTCCATGATTTTGAGGATTTGGGGTTTTTCCCCTTGGGGTTGGTTTCTAGTTTCAGTCCCTTGTGTTCAGAGAAAATGCTTGGTGTGATTTCAATTTTCTTGAATTTGTTGAGGCTTGTTTTGTGTCCTATCATGTGGTCTATCTTTGAAAATGTTCCATATGCATTTGAAAAAAAATATGTATTTAGTTTCTTTGGGATGAAAGGCTCTCTATATATCAATTAAGTCCATTTCATCTAGGGTGTTGTTCAATGCCACAATATCTTTGTTGATATTTTGTTTTGAAGGTCTGTCCATTTTTGACAGTGTTAAAATCCCCTACTATAATTGTATTGCTGTCAATATCTTTCTTGAAGTCCTCTAAGATTTTCTTGATGTATTTAGGTGCTCCTATGTTGGGTGCACATATATTTACAATGTTTATGTCTTCTTGGTGGATTCTCCCCTTGAGTATTATGAAGTGATGTTCTGGGTCTCTCTTTATGGCTCTTCTTTTATTTTGTCTGATATGAGTATTGCTACCCTGGCTTTGTTTTTTTTTTTCTGTCAATTTGCTTGGAAAATTTGTTTCCAGCCCTTCACTTTGAGTCTGTGTAGGTCTTTTGTCCTGAGGTGGGTCTCTTGTAGGCAGCGTATGTGTGGGTCATGCTTTCTTATCCATTCAGCTATTCTATGCCTTTTGATTGGAGCATTTAATCCATTTACATTTAAGGTTATTATTGATAGGTACTTATTCATTGCCATTTTCATACCTGTGTTCCTCTCTCTCTCTTTTTCTTCCTTTCCTTAAAGCAGTCCCTTTAGTATCTCTTGAAGAACTGGTTTGGTAGAGGTGTATTCTTTTAGACTTCTTTTGTCTGGGAAACTCCTTATTTGGCCTTCTATCTTGATTGAAAGCCTTGCTGGGTAAAGTAGTCTTGGTTGCAGGCCTTTGGTTCTCATTACTTGGAATATTTCTTGCCATTTTCTTCTGGCTTGGAGCGTTTCCATTGAGAAGTCAGCTGCTAACCTTATCAGGGCTCCCTTGTATGTTACTTCCTTTTTCTCCCTTGCTGCCTTTAAGATTCTCTTTGTCTTGGAATTTTGCCATTTTAATTATGATGTGCCTTGAAGTGGGCCTCTTTGGGTTCCTCTTGACTGGGACTCTCTGTGTTTCCTGGATTTGTGTGACTTTTTCTCTCATTAAATTAGGGAAGTTTTCCATCATTACTTTTTCAAATAGGTTTGCTATCCCTTGCTCTTCTCCTTCTCCTTTTGGTATCCCTATTATATGGGTATTATTATGTTTCATATTATCTTGCATTTCTCTTAATCCCTCTTCATTTTTTTCTGAGCCTCTTTTACTTTTCTTGCTCTTTCTGGATGTTTTTTTCTGCTTTGTCCTCCAACTCGCTGATTTGATCTGATCTTCTGCTTCATCAATTCTGCTTTTCATTCCTTCTACTGTATTCTTCAGTGCAGAAAATGTATTCTTCATTTCCCCTTGGCCCTTGTGATAGTTTTTATTTCCTTTTTCATGTTGATATAGTTTGCAGTGAGTTCATTGTAGCTTCCCTGTAGTTTCTGGTAGTTGATTGAGAGCTCATGGAGCTTCCTGACAACCATTGCTTTGAACTCAAAATCTGATAGTTGAGATGCCTCTGTTTCATGTAGCATTCTTTCTGGGGCTTCCTCCTTTCCTTTCATTTGGAGATTATTTCTTTGTCTTCTCATTGTTTGTGAGACTCTTCTTGTTAGCCTCAGCTTCTTAAATTGATCTGTTCTGGCTCCCTGGATTTATGGTGTGAACTTCTGTGGTAGAATAGCTGTGAGATTCAGTGGTTCTGTCTTGTTTGGGTATCCTGGTGTTCACAGCTTCCACTGTCCCAGCTGTTGAACCCTCTTTGGGTCCAACTCAGTTTTTTTTCACAGTTTCAGGGGTTTTTGCTTTTTTTCTCTTTTCTTCTTTTTTGTCTCACTTGTGGGTATTGAAAAAGAGAAAAGAGGAAGAAAAAAATAAGAAAAGAAGAAAGAAAGGAAAAAAGAAAAAAAGAGGAAGGAAGAAGAGATAAAATTGGAAAGAAAGGAAGAAAGAATAGAACAAGAGAGAAGTAACAAGAAGCAAAAGGAGTTGAGGGGTAAAAAAGATAAAAATAATGAAAAAATAAGAAAAAATTATTTAAAAATTTATTTTAAAAAAGAAAAAACACAAACCAAAACCAAAAAACCCTTGCTGTTTTCAGACTTGCCAATCTGGTTTTTCTGGTCTTGCTGGCTGCAATGTTCAGGGGGTGATGGTATCGCTTTTCTCCCTCTTCAGAACTCAGTTATGTTTGGGCTACTCTCCCTAGCACTAGCCGTGCACTGTCCTCAGAGCTAGCCTGGCACCTTTCCGCATAAGGCCTCAGGCATATGTTCTAAGCTTCCTGGGGTGCTCACACTTTCCCAGGTTTATGGGTGTGAGCTTGGGTCTCCTACACAGCGTGCACCTATGATCTTGCAGCCTTCGGTGGTCACGCATGGGTGCTGATCCATCCTCATGCAGCCGTCCCTGATGGCACGCAGGTGCTGATCAATCTTCATGCAGAGGTCCCTATTGGCCTTCGGGCACCTATTGATTGCACAACTGTCTCCGTTGGTGCAGGCGTGCTCCCATGGGCACCGACTGTCCTGCGAGCTCTGGCGTGCAGACCTCCCTGGGCTATGCGTGGGTGCTCACATCCCCAGCTTGTTTGCCACTGAGACCTTAATTCCTCTCTGTGAGATTTCAAGCAACCAGGTTTATTCTGGTGCTGCTGAAATCTTGTTTGGCTGTGGAGGGAGTGGTTGACCGGCTCCCTCCCTAGAGCCTTACGGCAAGCCTGGCAAGTGCTGGCCGGAGCCTCAGCCACCCTGGTCTCTGTGCTTATCCCTGGGCTCTTATTGTTCTGAATAATTGCTCTCCTTACCATCTGGTTTTTCAATGTCCGCTACAATTTTCAATCTCCTGTTTTCAAATATGCTGTTTTTCTGATGGCTGTTTGCTCAGTTCCGCTGAAGATCAACCAGGTTTTTCTCCCGTGTGTAGGGGGAAGTGGAATGTGCTCCCTCCTGCCGCGCTGCCATCTTACTTCCTCTAACTTAAATATCTTAAATGGCATCATATATAGAAAGGCCAAAAGGGAAATTGTGATAGGAGATGGGCAAATTCTGAAATCAAGCCATGACAGGGTGAGAGAACCTCCAAGGTAGGAATAATAAATCGCTCATTCCTCTTTATTGTGGCAGTATCTAGTGCCACCCCCACCCCTGTGCTTGAAGAAGAGCAGAGAAATAAACATTTTCTGGAGAAATACGTATAAAAATGAGTGAAAGTTTTAATTGAATGAAGTGAAAATTAATAATATAATTAAAATATATGTAAAAATTGGGTATAGAGATTTAAGCTGAAATACCTTAGCAAATAGAAAGCCATACAATTATTCTGCCCAGATATTTACAAAAACATTACTTATTAATTACATGTTCACAGAATTGTTACAAAATGTTTATTATTTTGATATGTCTTCCGGAAGATAATTATTTTCTTCAGTTTACTAGACAGATACAAGCATTCTGTTACCTTTCAGTTGTGTTTACATTGTTTAAATTCAAATTAAGATTAGAAAAATTAGCCCTGGCTGGTGTAGCTCAGTGGATTGAGCATGGGCAGGCCTGTGAACCAAAGGATCACGGTTCAATTCCCAGTCAGGGCACATGCCTGGGTTGCAGGCCAGTTCCCAGCAGGGGACACATGAGAGGCAACCACACAGTGATATTTCTCTCCCTCTCTCCTTCCCTTCCCGTCTAAAGATAAATAAATAGAATCTTTTAAAAAACCTATAAAAATATTAGAAAAATTATTCTAGGTCCTACACTGAAAGAATTATTCAACTGTTACAATGTTTAATAAGGTTCTTGACTATTTTATAGAAACATTGCTACATACTTAATTGTGAGGGAGTTTTATGTTTCAACTTTTTAAAGAAAGAGTGAAGACATATATGTATCATAGTCTAGTATGTAGGCAAATACATTGCTGCATACATTCACTGGCAAAAAAATGCCCATGAGGACGAGTTGTATAAATTATATGCTACAAACAGAGCAGAATAAGCACACTTGTAAGTCATAATTTTTCATTTATTAAAGTTATGATCAAACCTCTTACTCTCAGGTAGCTAAATGTTTTTTTAATTTGTATTTTATCTTACATATTAATATTGAATTATCTTTGATCACATAATTCACTGACTAGCCATTGAACAACTCCACAAAACAGCTGTATTTTGCATCTCCATGGCATGGATATTTTTCATTGGACACTAAAAAGTACATATAATAAATGTTAATAAACATCAATGCTTAATATAATGCAAATGTGACTGATTGAGAGAGATTAGGAGGTGTATTGTGACTTTTCACTTGTCATTTTTCATGTTGCCAGAGGAATCAGTCTTAACTCATTATTTCAAGGTTTTAATGGTCCCTTTATAACTTTAGCATAGTTTTTTAAGTCTTAATTTCTTCTCTTTGTAAAAAAACGACAATAACTTAATTATATACTTGTTAGAGAGTTGGCTCAATAAAACTGTTATATTCCTTTACTATGGTCTTTTAATACAATCATGTACATGCACTTGAAATGTATCTGTTTACTTAATATATTGCAATGACTCTCTGAGGCTATTGAGGACAACGTACTATTTTTTGTTTGTTTCCTATTTAAGTATTCACTATTATGAATGCCATGGAACTGTCTAGAAGAAAAATCTCTAGATATGTTAGTAGTGTTTACCCCTTTAAGTTTGGGAATGAAAATACTACAGAAAGCTGGCGCTGAAAGGAACCTGTGAGCACATCCTGCCAGGGTACAAATAATAAGAATGACACTGGGTGGTGGCAGAGATACCACAGCCAGTCCCAGCAGGTCCACAACCTGAAGCCTGCTTTTGGGAGACTTGGTTCCACATTTTTTCCTCTATATAGCATTATTAGGCTGAGTTTATAAAAGCAAACATCAACTGTTGTTTCATCTCATGATCAAATAATTTCCAGGTAGAATGCTACATACCGAAGAAGATGAGAATGGTAAATATTGGTATGAGCTACCCTTGGCATATAATACCAAATGCCAGTGGATGTGTTAAGCGTTTGAAGCTTTTACTCCCTTGGTTTTTCAGTTACTGTGGTAAAGTTGTAGTGCTCCTACCAGGCACTGACTCCGTGCAGCCCCAGCCCCCTCATCTCCAGCTAAGCCCAGGATCCAGAGCTGGGAATCTGACTGCGTGGGAGGGTTTAGTGCAGTAAAGCCTTCTATTCAGGGACATAGGATCAAATCACACCTGCTGCTAGTTTGCTCCTGACCTTGAAGATCAAGTAGAATAATTGGCTTTCTGCCTTATTCCTCAACCCCAGCTCCCTTCCCACATTTACACTAGTCCTGCTTTCTTTTCTAAATTTCAGTCGTTCTTTGCAGCTTGCTTTGGTTTCTGTTCCTCTAGGAGAGCGTCCCACGAGGGCGTCAGCTGGCCTCTACCTATTGTCTGGGGCTCTGTTACTGACAGATTTGCTTGAGACTCACTGCTCTCTCACCTGCCTGCCTGGAATTCTGACACTGCTTTGATGCCTGTCCAGTCACCCTCCTAACTTCTGCTGGATCTCTTCAGGCCAAATGATGACCAGGACGGCCAGCTCTTACCTATGGCCATATTTTCTACATGTTTTATCCTGTTATGGGCTAGATTTTCTGCCAGCACCAGCAGCTGCATGTGACAACCACAGACTGACTTTACCAGGGAATAGATAAAAACGTCAGGCCTGCCTGCTGTTGTTATTTGCCCGGTTCTTCTGCTTGTAACTATACTACCTGGCTACATCCCATGGCATTTCCAAATACTCTAGTATACCTTTATTAAACAATAACATTATTTTATGAATTAGCTGAAAGTACTCATTTTCCCTCAAAATTGAGTTTATATTTACAGGAGTTAAAATAGAGTAATGATAATACTCAGAATATCCTTAAACACATCAAATCAGTAGTTCAGTTAAAAAATTCCAAAACTAACTCCCAGAGATATTTTACTTTTTTAGTTAACCATAAAACTGTAAAATTAACTTAAACTAAACAATTATTTTTGAAGTTCTTGAACATTATGAATGATTTTTCTCATAGCTGACTCACTTGTAGGAAATGCGGTTTTGCCATGCATAAACAACTTTGAGAAACCACATAATTTGGATTTGATTTAAATCTGAACTCATCAGTCTTGAAAAAGACCTGAATCTGGCCAAAGTGCATTTTTGTAATAGCGACATCTATTCTTTGCATAAAGACAGATCATGGCTGCACATCAAGTAACTGTTGTCTTTTTTCCCCTCTTAATTGATATGAGGAATCCAAATTCTCTCATGGAATTTTCCCTGCCCTTACTAACAGTGGCTTGTTGAACTGTTTTCTCTAACACCATTTGAGGTTATGGTTTCGGAATTCTTGAGGCAATAGACAAGAAAAAGTACTGCTTCTATAACTTCTTTGCATCTTCACATGGGTTATGTAACCTTTCCGACTTTCATTTCCCAATTCTGTAAAACTGGGGGTGTGGAGATAGTGAGAAGGAAGGAAATGAAATGTCCTTCAATGCTAGCATCCCAAGACTTAAGAAGTCAGGGAACAATATGGAACGGAACCTATTCACTAATGAAATCTGTTCTTTAAAGGTGAAAAACAAAAAAAGACCTGAAATAGTTCCTGAAATTAGCTGCACCTCCTTCCTTTTCCTGAGTCTCAATGTTTTCCCATCTCTCACTTATGTCCATTTTCCTCATCAAAGTACCTTACCCTGCTCCTCCCTCAAAAAATCCACTACAGCCATAAAAAATGTAGTTTCTTTTTTTGTTTGTAAGGGTTGATAGATAAAAAAGTGGTGTATCACAGATTTTTAGAAAGAAAGGGGACTAGGATGATGACCAACAGAGTGTTACAAATGAGAGATGAATTTAAAGAGATAAGGGGGAAAAAGGGAAAGAAAAGGTAAGTTTGAATTTGATCTGGAGGAATTAGAAAGAATAGAACCTTTTTCAACCAGCATAACTTATAACTTTCTGTTATGTCTGTCCTCACTCTCCCTCATTTAATGCAGTATCAAATTATATTGACATCGTTCATTTTACAGACAAGGAGGAGAGCATAGGATGTCATATATTGAGAAATACGAAGAGGTTTCAAAATTTTCGGTTCTAGAAACCCCTCTGGAAGGTGGATGAGTAAGGCAAAGGAATGTTGAATCCTGGGTAAAAGGCTTTGAACTTTGGGGCTTTGGACCCTGAGCCTCATTTCCCTTTTTCTATGAGTTTTCCTAAGGCACTTAACCTAATTTACATTACTCCTATAAAATTAAGAAAATATAATCTTTTCTTTTCCTCACAGAGTTTTATTAACCCAGATGAGAAAGATTTCTAGGGAGAGTATTTTATAAACTGCAAAAAAGTATATTTACATAATATACGTCATTTATTTTTTTCTCCATAGAGCACAATTTTACTTAAAAAGCAGTTGTGTTCTAGAATCGTCTGCAAGTTCCCCATTAAATAAATAAATAAATAAAATTTATGTATTTACATAACTAGTTTCAGATTCTTTCCACATGGGCATGAACTTTTTTTATTTTACAGTTGAAGAAATAAAGCCTAACAAGATTAAGGCACTCGCCCAAGTTCATAAAGCTCCTAAATCATGGAGATATAGATTCCAAGAACCTGTGCTTCTTCCAATAGGACACCGTGCCTTTTGGGTCCAAGGAATATTGACATAAGTCCCTATGCTAACTAAACATACTCAGGTCAAATGTGCCTGTAGTAATGCAGGTCATCTCCACAGAATATGATTCTGTGGCATCTCTAAAGCATGACAACCATTAGATATTCTCTTCTCTAGTCCTTTTCACTGATTTATTTGGTGCTGATTCAAATCATCCACCAATACTGAGTGGACTCAATGTTGGGAGCAGACCAGAACAAAAGATAGAAACATTTTTGAAAGAGGTGGGCTAGGTTCTCATAAAATTATCAAGAAGATGAGCATGGTTTTTACTTTTTCCCAGGATCCAGGCTGCACCTTTTCTCCCTTGAGGCCTTTTTCTCTTTTGATCTCTTCATTTCAGAACTGGTTCTCATAAAGCATATTTTTTAATTGTTTATATCTCAGTGGGAAGAAATTTAGTTGTTAAGCTACCCTGCCCTGGGGATATTCATTATCTATTATTTGAACTAAATAATTTGTTTCTAGAGAGAAGAATTTCATGAATCAAAGAAGTGGGAGAGAGCTTTAGAATGGGGCAAGCGTGTTCATTCATTTATAGATTTTTCTCAGTGAGATCTTTCAAAATGCTAGGTCCCATTAAGACAAAGGTGAAGAAAATAGACATAGCCCTGTCCTCGTAGAGGTTAAATCCAGTAAGGTAAACAATAAACTAGTAATTACAAATAGAATGTGGTGAATGCTGAGAGGATGTCTTAAGAAAATAATGGCCTTGTAAGTCTAGGGAGTGTGATGTGTGAGATTTTTAGAAGGCACTGGGGCCCTGGCCACTGTGGCTCAGTCGGTTGGAGTGCTGTCTGGTGTGCTGAAGGACTGAAGGGTGGTGGGATTGATCCCCCTTCTGTGTGTGTGGGAGGCAAATGATCAATGTTTCTCTCTCACATTGATATCTCTCTATCTCTCTGTGTCTCTTTCGCTCTCTCCCTCCTCCCTTCCCCTCTCTCTAAAAGCAATGAAAAAATGTCCTCAGGTGAGAGTAAAAAAAAAAAAAAAAAAAAAGAAAGAAAGAAAGCACTGGGTCCTTCAACACTAGCTGATGCAATAGCAAATGGAGACAGGTGAAAATTACATTCATTGAACAATAATTTTTTTTTAGCAAATGAGTATCTATTGAGGCAGACATTAAACATAAGTGATTTCAGGTGTTTAAATATTTATATTTACTTTGTGCTTTAAGCTTTCAAGTGTATTTCCATATATATATAGTAAGCCTTCATCGAGCCCCTGTAAAGTAGGTATTACTATTCCCAATCGCAAATGTTAATGACATGTGTGATATATGACAAACCAGTTACTGAAACAACCAAGGCTTCTGACTCCCCACTTTTGGGCTCTTGACAGTGTTTGAAGATCAGTTTAGTGCTGACTATAGCCAACAAGGTAGGACACTGCGCCTTGGACCTTAGGAAGCCAGGGCTGAAGCTTATTTAGATGACAGTGAAAGAAGAAACTGGAGTCCTTGGCCTACTTCAGGGGTTTTCTGTGGACTGAAGTTGGCATCTAGAGAAATAAGGCTGTCTTCTCCATGACATAGGAACTGAGGGTTAAAATATATCCATTTCAAATGTGAAAGAGAGAAGTAATTCCTGGTGTTGAAGCGAGGCCTACTTCCTTTGATAAGCACCCTTTGCTATAATTGAGAAAACAAATGGACTTCCTGTGAGTACAGTCTTACCAAATTATTGTTATTTTCAGTCTACCAAAAACAAAAATTATGTTTTCATTCATTTTTATGAGATTTTTATGTATGGCAAGGTGATCAGTTTTATTTTATGTCTACCTGTCTACTGAAACACCTTCACTAGGACTGACTGGGTAATAATTCTATTTATCAGTGAAATCCAGCCATAGCATAAAGAAAAATACATGCCAGGTTTATTTTTTTCTGGTGTCATTTATGAGGTTTATGAAGGCTGTGTGAATCCTTAAGGATCATGTAAATTCTTGAGCAGAGAGCCATGCCATCTCATATTTGTGTTGGCTGAGGGAGAATGAGGCCAGAAGAGGTACTCCGCTGCTTCCGAAGATGAAGCTCATCACCCCCAAGAACCACTCAACTGGTCACTTGGCTCCTCTGTGGGCTTGAGCCACTCTTGGCTCCCTCCTGGGAACTAGAATGTGGGTCTAAGTGTGCGTTTATTCTACTTTACTTCCTGCAGAGGGAGATGCAGTATTTCAAGGCTGATGTGAAGTGTGTGGAAAGAACTAGCGTAATCACGTTTCCAAGGAGGTAATGTCCTTTTTGTTCCTCTGCTATGTCAACATGAAAATTCTGTTTTCTCCAGTTGGAGTGAGCAGCTTGGAGAGACTTTAAGACCCCCAGGGTCTGATACATCAGTTGTGTGACAGAAACCTGTAGGGCTTCTTGTCCTGGGTATAGAGCTGGGGAGCAAATTCAGGGATGCTAGCATTACCTGCCCCAGCTCAGTTCGCCCCTCACAAGGTGGGCACTTCAGAATATGTCAGCCTTTCTGTAAGTCTATGTACTTCATAACGGCAACAGAGGCGGCTGTCTAATGAGGAGCACTAGCTAAGACAAGTATATGGATAGATCACATTTTTTTTTTTAAAGATTTTATTTATTCATTTTTAGAGAGGGGAAGGGAGGGAGAAGAGAAACATCAATGTGTAGTTGCCTCTTGAGCACCCTCTACTGGGGACCTGGCTCACAACCTAGGCACGTGCCCTGACTGGGAATCCAACTGGTGACTGTTTGGTTCACAGACCGGTGCTCAATCCACTGAGCCACATCAACCAGGGTGATAGACCACATTTTAAATCATAGATAGAGCACATTTGGTTTTTCCCCAGAAAGATTAAGAACTGAAACTGTGAAAAATAGAAAAGATTTATGTAAAGAAGATGATTTCTTATTTATGAAATATACTGATAATGATTTTTAAATAATTCTGTATGAAAAAATAAAACTTGCTTTCTGTAGATGGAAAAATAAAATAAAATAACACTGTCATGAATTGCTGCTGTCACTTCATGTAGTAGTTCTCCATTTCCCTTCAAAGAAGGCTTGACAGTAAATCAGACCACATGTCCTCTGGGCTGTTCCCTTGGAAGAAGTCAGATAATGCCACTCTACGACCATTCCTGGTTTGTGTTATAGGCACAAAGCCAGGAAGGTCTTTGTAAATTATTACTGAATACTTGTCCTCTAACAGTGTTCACTTGTTTATATTATTTATGGTTCACTGTCCATGTCCATTAATTAGAAATAATATAGTGGTTTCATACAAAAAAATTACCAAGTGCCTAAAAGAAATGATTAAGACCCAGTCCTCATCTTTCATGAAGATGTAATATTTCACGAGTGAATTCTTTAATAAAAATGAGTGTAAATAAATCCAAACATGGAAGGAGCTGTCACCTCAAGAAGTGAACCCTGGACTCACTACTAAGGTATAAACAGAGAGGCTTCAAAGAGAAGGGGTCTAGTACCAAGGTACCTCATTTCAGTCCTTTCCATCACAGCCCAATCCATTCTATTGCATTCAAGGCAATTCAATGCACTTCAACTGTATTTGGTGCAACTCAACAATTTTCATTACGACAAGAGCTTTCATGTGTTGCTGCAGAAAGGAGGTTCCCCTTCATGAACACATTTCCTGGGGGAGCAATGAATGACATGAGTGAGAGAAAGAGGACATGCTAGGGGAAGAGCCCTAACCATCCCACCATCAGAGATGGCACTGGGGACCTTTTTTACACACAGCAGCAAAAGGGAGGATGAGAAGTATGCTTGACTTGGGGTAGAAAGCAGAGAACACATTTAAGCAGAGTATCCCTGTGGGCACTGAACAACACACAGGAGAAAACTGTAGGACTTTTATACAAAAATGGTCTCAGAATATCAAGAGGCCTGGATGATAATTTTATAGAAAAAGGAGAGAATGAGACTAACAGAGATTTTTTTTTAATGGGTGGAATTTTTAATACTGGTTATGCACAATGAGAATCATGGACTGTTTATTGATATTGCTTCACTATAATTAAATCTTAAGGAGAAAAATACATAGGGACAGAGTTTTCCCAAGCTTTGAAGAGTGTGGAGTGACCATGATGAGTAATGGTGGCAGGCTTCAGGCAAGTGAAATTTGGCAGATCCCTGGATATGTCCCTGATTTACAAGCAGGGGAACTTTCCTTTAGATTTCAAATAATAGGGTTGCAGTCCTCATTTATGACAGATCCAAGTCACTAGACAAAATAAAACCAAACTTTAAAAACCATTATTTTTAACTCTAACCCAAGCATAGCATACTACACAACTTACTTTGCTAACTGTACTTTGTAACCGTAAATGATGGAAGAGACTGCAATAAATCAAACAACAATGGATAGCTCTTCCAGAACTGTATGAAAGATATAAATGACTGAACAATGCAGCAATCACTATTATAACAGCTTAGCAAAAATAGAATCATTGTTTTATTACATCCATTACAAAGGTATTGGGGCTCATTCTTTTAGAGATGAGAGCTTATTCTCTGCTTTATTATAAGAAGAGGTATTGCAGGTCATAGTCCCTGCTTGTCCTTTCTAACCACTGAAAATTACTTTATGTTTTATTATTACTTTTTTAGGTTTTTTAAAAAGTACATTTAAATGCAGATTTTTTCCCAAAGATGCAAACTTTCTTTTATATAATGCTACCTGTTAGATCAGTAGACTGATTGATGAATAACATTTATTTTGTTGAGTAATATTTACAATTATTGGGGAAAATATAATACCCAACACCACTAGCAAAATTACAATGTAATGTCATATATCTATTGTTTGGAATTTGGTTTGATTTATAATTTTTAAACAAGTGCAATAATGTTTGAGATGCCTCAAACATTTTGACTACAAAGGGACCCACCTGACCCAAGAAATAAAAAGCAGTGCTGAGATACTCATTGTCAAAATAAACTACTCAGTTGAAAATCTCTCTTCTTTACCCTCAGGCTTCTCATCTGAGTTGACAAGCCCAGTGTCTGGTGCAAGGCCTAGGGAGATCTTTAGGTACAAACCTGATTGTGCAGCAAAATGGGCTGGGTAAATGGAAAGGGCATTTCGACAGGGCTGGATAAGCATGGCTGCACACGACTGCCCTTCCAGTCTGAGATTTATGAGAAAGGTGATTCTAAGAGTTCAAGAAGATCTCTGCTGGGCTAGGATGGAGGACTGCATTTGGCCTTGTAAGTAGTCTGCTCGCTGCCCACATGCTTTGCTTTGGGGGGATGTTTGGATGAAATCTGCTGCCCTAAACAACTTGCCATTCTTTCTGAGGACTGAAGAAGAGTCTTCTGAAGTCCCTTATTAAAATAATAAACATGGGAAGCATTTTCATAAATTCTTGTATGGGGTAGCACTTTAGCATTTAACCCTTTAGTAAGAATTAGCAGAGATAAAACACTTTGTACAATGTAATCACTTTGTGAGTGTCAGGAAGTCTCCTTAGAGAAACTCGCCTATTTCACAAATTTGGTTGAGACTTTCTGTCCTTTTACTTGTGGGACAAGGCTTTTACTCTGCAATCTACTATTCGGTGACATAGCCTTAAGCTGGCCCCGCCGAAGGGTGTCTGGCTGAGTCATGCTTTGTTCCTGTTCTACACTACTCCCTTGACACTCCAAGGCAATTGGTTTACAAGCTTTGGGCAGATACAGTCACTTCCTCCTTATATTTAGAGCACAGCATTTCAAATGGTAACAAAACATTTCAAATAATTAGATTCAAAGTGAGGGGACCTGAGCCTAACACTAATTAGCAGTGTGATCATGTGCATCCTACAAAACTTCTCAAAACCTCATTTTCCTTCTCACATCAAAGGGACTGAATGAGGTTGTTCTATGGCCATTATCTTGGATGTTAGATGACACCTGCATCCGAAAGTAGAACCAACAACAATTCAATGTGAGTGTGCTGCAATTGCTTGCTCATAAATCTTCCCACAATGAGTAGTATTTCAAATGTTACATTTTAGTTACTTAGTAAGAGTGAGGTATTTATTTTCTATTTTGGAATAAAGAGACAACTTCTAAATAAAGTGCTAAATTTCAAAATTGCATCCCTAGTTGTATTTTTGAAGTTTTTAAACACTGCAACTCTTTAAACAAGGCTGATTGACTAATAGCTATACATTGTTTGTAATTAATTACTATATATTTAGAGATATTTTCATGTCCTAGAATCTACAGAAGCTTCAGGTAGGTGACCAGATGGTTATTAGCAAAGATAGGCTCAATACTTGTATGTTGCAAAGAGAAAAGTCATGCTTTCTATGAATGGAACACTTCAGATGTACTTCCATCAGCATGCTACAACTAGTGAAAATTGCTTTTCCTAATACAAAATATCACAGTCATATGTTAGGTCATAGCTACATTTTCCCCAGGGAAATTCTGTCAGTATACAAGGCTGAAGAAGGTTGAAACTCACTCTAAGCTGTCATCTTGTTATTCTTGTTCTGATTACTAAGTATAGTGTTAAACAAAGTTTCCCAACTATGATTAGTATGTGTTTTTAAACAAGCAAAGGAAAAAACATCTAGTGTGCCTCCCAGTGCTGACCTAAAATACTTTCTTTATAGTGATATGGAAAACATAAAGATATAAAATTCAAAATAACTTAAAATATCTACTATTCTTAACACATTTACTACCAAAATGCATTTATAGGTTTATTGCAAACAAAACAAGGTGATCAAAATTCAAAGTCTTTTTCAAAATTCAAAAGTCTATTTCAAAATTCAGTCTTTCAGATTTTAGAAAAAAGGCTGTACCCAATATTAATGCCTTTGCATAATAATACATTATATATACATATTCACAGTAGAAGATATAGTAAATAAAAATTATAAATAGCATCAATTTCCTGCAGTCCAAGTTAGCTACCTAATGAGTCAAAAACATTTACACGACATTTTTGTTGGCTTTCAGAACTCATTGTACTTAGAATTCTGCAGTGGGTACAGGCCTGTAGGTCTCGATGATGGCAGGGTGATGACTTAGTTTACACTCTGTAAACCTCGTTTGCACAGCGCGATCATGGGATGGCAACATCATCCGTGTGTTAAGTCCATCTCCATTTTTTGTGTAATTTCAATATGGTTAAATAATTCTTCTAGACCATCTGCTTATCCCTAAGAATATGTCCTTAGACTTTTAAGAGCCTCAGACCCTAGTTTGAGAAATGAACCAAGACCTAATACATTTGAGAGCCAAGAAGGTAGCCCTCAGATACAATCTAATGTGGTTGAGCTATTGAAATACCAAAAGGAGCTTGTTACAAATCAGGGAGAATTAGTCTTGTGACCCAAACCCTAGCACTATCGAAGGTGGGGTGGAGGTATTTGAAAAGCTACCACATACTAGAGCCCATCCTTTGGCCTTTCATACGTTACCTCCCGGGAAACATGATTGCTGAGGAATCTACAACAGATCTCAGGATCACCTCCTGTTATATCCTAGGGCCACTGCATTTTGCTGTGTTTGTGAACTAATAAATGCTATTGGAACATTAAGCTTTTACCCACCAATTATGCTGACAATTTCTTCACACAGAAAGAAAGAAGCAATGGGATGAGCACACAAGGCTTCGGTTTTGTCCTAATTCTGTCTCATTTTAATTTTTGTTTAGCTCTGAGCAAGTCACTTCCCTAATTCATTGCCAGTTGCTTGATGGGTAAAACAAGGGCTCTACCTGTCTCACTGAGTGCTGCGGGATTTACTGAGATTATGAGCATCCGTGGAGGGCCTTTGTGAGAGAGACGTGATGTGAGAATGAACACAGCCCTGCCAGAGCAGAGAAGCTTCTCCAGCTGGCTGGCCCCTGCTCTGGAGCTTCTGGTGGCTGGAATTCAACCGCTGGAAGTGGGCTTTTCCCTTTTCAACTTGCTCCCCTACACCCAGGGATTTAAAAGTGACTAAAGTAGAAAGGTAAATATGACCACTTTGAGGCCAATATACTTCTTGATTTCTATTTTTTGAAATCTTTGCAATTTGTGTGTGTGTGTGTCTTTATACCTTCCATTGGTAGACATTTTTGGTCAGGATATTTATTCATCTTTATATTTCTCACCATCTCCTTACTCCCTCATAATTAGCAAATGTCTTCGCATAAAGTGACAGTTGTATAATTGTCTCAGATTAATGAAAGAAAATAGAACTTTTAGAAATGTTGTATATCTAAAAATACACTTTCTCCAAACTTGAATACATCTAACCACATGTAGATTTTCATTTTAAGAATTCAGAGATTTTGGAAGAAAACTAAATTTAAATTAATCTTTTGATAATGATTAATGAAGCATTTCTAAAACATCCTCTAGTATATAACTGAATAATAGCCTTTACCTATAATAAATGAGCACAGCTGAATAACTAATTAAATAAAATGATAGAACTATGTAAAAGATTAAATAATGCACAATTTTCTGTGCTATACCTAATGAATTTGAAGTTAGAGCAAGACTTTTCAGGAACATAGTTAGATCAGTACTAAACAAGTTAGGTTGTGTTGGGATTGGTCACATTGACAAATCTTACCTATACCTACTGAAAGGAAGGTACATATATTATGAAGAAATGCAACAAATGTATGAATTCATAAAGGCATAGAATGATTTGTGTAGAAGCTCAGAATATTTACAACAGATAATCAAACCATAAAGTATATTTGTAAACAATAGAAGCCTTTCTTTTGAAAGAAACTTTTAAATTTTCAGGATTTTCTTTCTATGCATTCATGATTGAATTACTATTAATACATCAAAATATTATTTCTCTTTTAATTTGATGATTGTGGTAGATTTTAAGATGTGGCCATAAATTCCTCCTGTCCTTATGGACACACTCATCTGCATGTGATATCCTTGTTCTGCCCAAGGAAGGATGGAGTCTCTTCTCCACTTCACCTCCCTTGACTCTGGGTAGGTTTTGCAACTTGTTTTGACCCATAGAATAAGCAGGAAGAGATATTGTGAAGATTTTAATGTCAGAACTCTCAAAGCCTCATAGCTCCTGTTTTGCTCTTTTGGAACTTTGAAGCACTGTGCTCTGAAGAAGCTTGGAATGATGTACCACATGGAGGGAAAGGCCGAGCAACCAGCCATCCCAGCTGAGGCCTGAGGCCTGAGGACCTGGAACCGTCTTCCACATGCCGTCCCTAGTCAATTGATCCGATGACTGAAACCCTGTGAGGGATGCCAGATAAACCCAGCCAAAGAAATGCCTAGCCGTGCTGAGCTCAAATTCCAGAATTATGAGCAAATAAATGATTTTTGCTTTAAGCTACTAAAACCGAGATGGTTTAAAATGCCTAAATAAGTGAAATCAATAACTGAGGTTACGATAATGGTTTCTTTTCTGTTTTCATTTTCCCCCCTAGAAATAGAAAGCTGGGCTTTGAAACCAATACAAAACAACATTGTAAGTTAATTTAATACTCAAAGTAGACTGACATGCATGAACTTCTTAGAACAAATAATTTTCACTGTAATAAAAACCAGTACAATTTTAATAGAAAAATATGAAACATCTGTTTATGTCAAGTATATCTACTTCACCTCCCTTGACTCTGGGTAGGTTTTGCAACTTGCTTTGACCAATAGAATGAGCAGGAAGTGATAGTGT